>APFE030620963.1:98460-131968 GCA_000404065.3 Pinus taeda | reverse complement strand
TCCAAGTTTGTTACGAACTACTGGGTTGATAAAAGTAAAGAAGGGAGTCCCAGGAGTTGCAGCATTATTGCTGCAATACTGGAGCCCACCTTCTTTTTGGCACCATTTCCAGGAAAGCGTCAAAGTAGTTGTGATTGTTGCTTTTCTTCTATTTTCTATTGCAACCTTCTGCTAAGTAGTTTATTTCAACAAGAGTAGAGTAGTTGTCTCATTTCCATTCTGTAATTTCATTTCTACAAAAGTAGATTAGACATTTTATGCTTTCATTTCATTTCAGCAAACGTAGATTAGATATTTCTTGTTTTCATAGATTAGCATTTCAATTCCACAATTTCAATTCTGCAAGCATAGATTAGCATTTCAATTCTGCAATTTCCATTCTGCAAGCGTAGCTTAGCATTTCATTTCTGCAATTTCATTTCAGCAGCATAGATTAGTCCTTTCCTGCTTTCATTTCAATTCTGCATTTTCATTTCAACAAGATATATTTTAGTTAGTTGCAGTTCAATCAATTTCAGTTTTGCAGGTACAAGCAGAAAAAAAACACCAAAAATCAGCCAAAAACATTCCCTTTCATGCCTCGTAGGAACAGAGACAATACAAAAAAATTCTTACCCAACACCCCCACTACATCACTGAGTCACCCTTCGCTCTTCTTTCGTGGAAGTGATCCAGAAGAACCTATAGGTGAACCTGCAGAGATATACAAAGATCCTATAACAGAAGAAGAGCAAGAGAACATTCTTCTTGAACCATGGTTGAACACAAAAACGATATAGGAGACGAGGAGAGAATAGAAGGTGCCTATCCCATCCGAGAGACCAATGGGGACACGAAAATGAAAAACATAAATCCTTCAGCCTTACCTCACTTCCATGGATTGACCACTGAAGACCCTAATACCTTCTTGTTCGAGTTTGTTGTCCTTTGTCGAACTTATGACTATGCAGAAGACGAGAAAAAGCTGAAACTCTTTCCCTCTACCCTCAAGGATGCAGCCCTACACTGGTTCATGGGGTTACCTAGAAACGGTATCACAACTTGGGCTCAAATGCAGCAAGCCTTTAACAACAAATATCGGTACTACTGTAGGTCAAAGGAAACGAAGGGAGAAATCTTTCGGATGACCATGGGAAGTGATGAATCTTTAGAAGACTATGAAGAAAGGTTCCAACTTAGTTATAAAAGGGCCAGGTGCAAACTTCACCCTGAATCTCTGAAGCTGGTTCTGCTCTGAGGAGTCCCTAAATACCTTCTAGATACCCTCCATTTGCTAGCTGGCGAAGACATCTATCAACTACCTTATGATGACATAAAGACTGTGTTTAGAAACCACTCTAGGGCAGCCCAAAAAAGAGGTAGGGGGAATCCACTTTCAGCCAGTGCCACCTTCTCCAAACATGAGTTTACAAATTAGATGGAAGACCTTAAAAGTGAGGTGAGACAGACCATTGCCATGCAACTGGATACTTTCTGAATCCAACAGAAGAAAGAGGAAGTTGAGAGGGCTTTGGCCATCTTTTGACCCAGATGTACAAGGAAGCATCCTAATAACAAGTGTCCATTGCACTCACTAGAGGTATGTTTCGTTTGTGAGGAATACCACCCTACAAACCAATGCCCAACCTTACCCATACTTAAAGCCATGTACCAAGGGGCTGAGGGAGCCACTAAACCACTCTACTTCCTCAGCCAAAGAAGGCCGCATGGATCCAGACCTTACCAGCAGGGGATGCAAGGAACATCCCAAACTTATTACAACCCCAACCAATCCACTCATATACCTTCTTGGAATCCCCCTGCTCATCCTTCCTGGTCCACACCTCCTCCTTAGTCTTATCCATCTCAATACCATACTCAACCTTCTGCTCATTCGTTTCACTCTCATGTTCAGCCACAACCTCAGTGGAATGCACCTCAGCCGGGGTGGAGGCCCCAATACAACTCTCCTCCTGCTATTTTGCCTCCACCACCAAATCAACCACAACCATTACCTCCTACTCCTCCAAGACAACCCCAAATGTCTGCTCAACTGAACCCAAACCCCAATAACGGACAGGCTTATCAGGTATATACTGGCGAGACAACATGTCCTACCTACGTTATGGAGATTCAGGAGATCAACCTATGATCTGGGAAGGTCCTTCCAAATCGCCAACCTCCTCCTCCGGAGGATGAGGAAGAGAAACAGGAAAGTGAACCCAAATCCATTCCACCCTTTCCTGAGAAATTAATGGTAACCACGCAACCAAACCCAGAGGAGACTGAACTTCTGGGAGAACTTAAACAGTTGTGTGTGAAAATACCACTTCTCCAGGCCATAAAAGATGTACCAATCTACAACAAATTAATCAAGGAGAAGTGTTTCAGGCACCCAGGCAGGCACAAGAGAGATGCCCCAACTATCAATGTCATAAGACAACTGTCCGATCTGATGTTGGGACAAGTAATCTGTCCAAAATATTTGGACCCTGGGAGTCTTATAGTTGATGTCCACATCAATGGCACCATAATCCCCCACACCCTGATTGATCTAGGGGCTGCCATTAATGTGATGACCAGGGACACTATGCTCAAAAATAACCTTCAGAGCTCCCTAAGAAAGACCTCGACAGTACTGCAGTTAGCAGACCACTCCACTGTGACTCCCGAAGGGATTGTGGAGGATGTCGTGGTCTTTGTCGATTCTTGGGAATACCTTGCGGACTTCTTGGTCCTTCAGCCAAAGGAAAAACTCACTGGATACCCCCTCATTTTGGGAAGGCCTTAGTTAGCTACTACAGATGCTTACATCAATTGTCGAGCTAGGAGCATGACCATCAAGAATGGGCTTATGTCCAAACAGCTAGTCCTATATCCTCCTACCTATCCTCTGCTAGAACATGACTTACCTCTCTGGTTGGAGGAGGAAGATGAGGATGAAGTCTACTCTGCACCAGTGTGAACAGTGGAAGCCACCGGGAGAGGTCCTCAAACTGAGGATGACCTGATTGAGAATTTGATTCAAAATCCGCCCCCCAGTGTACTGCCATTAGAGGAGCTGGTGGAAGGTACCCAAGCCAGTGTTGTAGTGGACCTTTGTGTAGCTTATCCGACCTCTCCTAGAGTTAAGAATGTGGAATTTGGCCCTAAAAGAACCTTGAAGATCAGCTCAAGAAGGAGGAGCTGTGTAGCCTACTGAACCGCCATTTGGATGCTTTCGCTTGGATTTATAAGGAGATGAAAGGAGTCCACCCTTCAGTCTGTACCCATCACATTTATATTAAAGAGGATTGTAAACCAGTCAGGAAGTCTCAGAGGAGAATGAATCTAGCCCTTAAAGAAATTGTTAAAGAGGAATTGTAAAAGTTGTTGGATGCAGGATTCATCTACCCCATCTCTGACAGCGAATGGGTTTCTCCTCTGGTGCTTGTGCCCAAGAAAAATGGGAAGTGGAGAATCTATGTAGATTATCGAGAAATTAACAAAGCCGCCAAGAAGGACCATTTCCCTTTGCCTTTCATAGATCAAGTGTTAGATGGGCTGGTGGGAAGAAGTTCTTTTCTTTCCTATATGGCTTCAGTGGGTATAATCAGATCCAAATCAGCCCTGAAGACCAAGATAAGACCACTTTCACTTGTCCATGGGGTACCTTTTCCTATCGGGTCCTCCCCTTTATGCTATGCAATGCTCCTGCCACTTTCCAGAGAGCAGTACTGAGCATATTTGTTGAGCTGGTTCATGATTCAATGGAAATCTATATGGATGAATTTACTCCTTATGGGTCAAACTTCCAAGAAGCATTGACTAACCTAGGAAAAGTCTTAACCAAGTGTATTGAAATGAACCTGTCCCTCAATCCTGAAAAATGTGAATTCCTGATGACTGAAGGGACCATGCTAGGTCATACAATTTCTCAGCAAGGATTACAGGTGGATCCTAACAAAATTGCTATCATCCAAAAGGTTCCGCCTCCTCAAAAGGTAAGAGATGTTCGAAGTTTTCTAGGCTTAGCAGGATATTATAAAAGATTCATTAAAGATTTCAGTGAGCTAGCCTCGCCATTGTTTGGTCTTTTAAGGAAAGATGTTGAGTTTATATGGACTGACAACTGTCAAGAGGCTTTGGATGAGTTCAAAGATAAGCTGGTAACTGCCCCAATCTTGAGAGGTCCAAACTGGGCCCTATCTTTCCACATCCACACTGATGCCTCGAACAAAGGCATAGGGGCAGCCTTAGGACAAGTTGAAGAGAAGCTACCATATGCCATATACTTTGTCAGCAAAAACCTATCCAAGGCAAAGTTAAACTATACTATGATCGAAAAAGAGCTCCTAGCTATAGTCCATTCCCTAAACAAGTTCAGACACTACATCACTAGTTATCAAACATTTGTACACACTGATCATGTTGCGATTAGGTATTTGATGAATAAACCTAATGTAAATGCTCGGATCATTAGTTGGTTATTGTTATTGCAGCAATTTGACTTGACCAATGTTGATAAGCCAGGCAAGGAAAATGTTGATGTTGATTTTCTGTCTATATTAGATTTGCCTGCAGGTGAAGAAGGGACAGTAGATGATCAAATGCCAGATGAACACCTGTTTGCTATTTCAGTACTCTCTCCATGGTTTGCTGATATAGCAAATTACTTGGTTTCAGCACAGTTCCCTCCACACCTATCCTCAAAAGAGAAGAGCAAAATCGTCAGGAAAAGTGCCCCATTCACTTGGATTGGGGGCAACCTGTTTAAACTTGGCCCAGATCATATCTTGAGGTGTTGTGTCAGGAAGGAGGAAGTTTTTGACATCGTCCTAACCTGTCATGATGGACCATGTGGAGGTCACTTTGCAGCAAAAAGGACCGCTTTCAAAATTCTACAGGCATACTACTATTGGCCCACTCTTTATCAAGCTGTCAAAAGATACATTAGCCAATGTGACCCGTGTCAAAGGATGGGGAAACTGACTCTGAGGGATGAAATTCCCTCCAACCTCAAGTGACTTTCGAGCCATTTGAGAAGTGGGGCATGGACTTTGTGGGTCCTATCAATCCTCCTTCAAAGAAAAAGTCTTACATCATTGTGTGCACAAACTACCTGACAAAGTGGGCAGAGACAAAGGCAATCAAGGCAGTGACAAAAGAAAAAGTGGTTAAGTTTTTGAGGGAAAATATCTTCTACAAGTTTGGTTACCCAAGAGAATTAGTCACAGATCATGGAAGTCAGTTCACCTCTAACCTGATTGAAGACCTGCCACTCATCACAAGGTCAAGCACAAAACCTCCACCCTTATCATCCGCAAGCAAATGGGCAAGTGGAAGTCACTAATAGAGCTTTGGAAGAGATTTTGACTAAAGTGGTAAGAAGCAACAGAAAAGATTGGGCAGATCGCTTGATTGATGCCACCTGGGCCTACAACACCACTTGGAAAACTACAACAAGTTTCACACTTTATGAGCTGGTCTACGAGAAGAAGGCTTTGTTGTCTATAGAATTCGAGTACAACACATTGAGGTTGGCAGTTCAGCTGGACCTAGACCTCAGCCATGCACAACAGGAAAGATTACTACAGCTGAATGGATTGGCTGAACAGAGAATGCAGGCCCTCCTCCACTTAGAAGTGGTCCAACTCCAAAGAAAGATATGGCATGATCGGCACCTTAATGAAAAGCAATTTTAGCTAGGAGATTGGGCCCTGCTATATGACTCGAGATATAAGGATTTCAAAGGGAAGCTAAGGACAAGGTGGTTGGGACCATATACAGTGGAGAAATGCAACGACAATGGTTCAGTCCTTATCAGGAGCACTGATGAAGAAGTCATCCCCATGCTCATCAACAGGCATCGATTGAAAATCTACAAGAAGCCCCTTTATAAGCAGGAGTTCATTGAAACGTTGGATAAATCAGTGCTGGTAGTGGAGCAAGGCCCTATCTCTACTCCACCCACACCTTGATCATTAAAAAAAAAAGAGAGAAAAAATAAAGAAGAAAAAGAAAAAAGGAAAAAACAGAAAAAGAATAAAAAGATCCTTGGGTGAAAACCTCTTAGAGGCGCCCGGGGCAAACAGTGAAGATGAAAACCTCCTGGAGGCACCCCAGTTGTCTCTCTCAAAAAAAAAAACAAGAAATAGACCTAATCTCTGTTGAATAATTGCAGGTTGCAAGGAAGACATTGCAGGTTAGGAGGATCGCACAAAACAAAGATAGAGGTCAACACCAGGCTGCAAGCATCCCTCACAAACAGTTCCTCCATGACCACTCCCCTTTCCTAAGATTTGATCACATTTGGGTTAAGATTTCACCTTCTACAGGAAATTTTGTGCCTTCTACAGGAAGTTCTGTGTCTTCTACAGGAAGATCCTATAGAACCTACAGACAGGCCAAAATTGATCTCGGGAGAGAATCTGAAGGTTGGTAATCTACCTGTTAGGCCTGCAAACACCCTTGTTTCCATCCATCACCATATGTCACCCTTTTTCATCTCTTTGTACCTCCATTGCACTCATCCTGTTATTTGTTCCTGAACAGTCACACAAAAACCCTATTTTCTTCATACTGCCAGCAAGAACTTTTAGTGACAAATCAAGCAATAGTGTCTCGCTCACCATACCGGTCAATCTCCATCTCGACTCCTCATCAGCCAAACCCCTCGTCAGCAATATAGCCCTACTCATTTTAGCTTGCATTCCAGGAGGAGAAGCAGCTACAGGACATCCTACAAGAATCTTGTAGCAGTTGATCCCTCTAGAAGACATACTCTAGAGACAGGTACAGCCGAAAACAATGAAGGAGACATGCAAAGGTCTCATCTTGAACGTGAAAATATCATCAGTAGCTGAAGCCAAGCAAAACCTGTGCATGCAGGGACAACAAACGAAGGAATGGGTTCCAAAACCCGTGCATGCAACATCAGTGAATGAAGGAATGGGTTCCAAAAACCATGCATGAAGCAGCAGCAAATGAAGGAGTGGTTCCAAGACCCGAAGTCTAAATAACGCGGTCGTGACCACCCAGATAAGTGCCCAAACTCATTCGTCAATTGCATAAACTATATTTTAAAAGTTGTATGCCTATGGGAATGGTTCGGATTGAATGGAATCAGTGGCCAGTCAACTGGCCACCCTCGGCCAGTTACATAGCCTCGTGGGATCCGAACGAGCCTAGTTACATTCAAAATTGCCGATGAGATGTGCAGCAAGCACGTGTGGAGTGTCCATTCAGGGAGAAATCGTTGGGACTGGTAGTGGTGGCGGTAAATAACGGTAAAGGGGAGATGATGGTGGTCAAAAACACGTAGAGAAATTATGGTCGTGATGTCGGATCAACGGTTTGATCCAGCCACTTCATTCCCTCACCACGAATCATCCCGCAGTTAAAAGATGCCCGACTGAAACTTACACCACCTTCTGTTCATTTTGCACTTGCAACGACCTCAACTAGAGTATGCGTCCTCTGCTTCCAAAAACTGTTAATCAGTCGTCCTCCACCGGTTTTTCTACCTGTTTTCGAAAATCTCCTACGTATTGGGCTCGCTCAGAGGCACAGTGACATTCTACAGGAACCAAGGGGTCTTCTATAGGAAGAGTTCTACAGGAAAGACTGCGCAGCTTTCCGGAGCAGGAAAGCCTGGATTTTTTCGTCGAATTTGGAGCTCCAAACAAGGTAGGCTCAAAAAAACTCCTCTATGCGTGGTATGTTTTACAAAGGTGGTGAATTGAATGGCATCAGGTTGGAAAATCAGAGGAAAAATCTGCCTATGTATTGGAAGTAAAATTTTTGCCTGTGTATTGCACTGGGTTTCCCAGTTGTTTCTGCATCAAAATTCTCCTCCACATTTCCTCTTTTTAAAATTCTCCTATAGGGAAGATATATGTAGTTGTGGAGGCCAGCCTGTGTACGAAAAATTTTGAATTTGCATATATGTCTATGTGCTGAGAAGAAAACTTGATCTCTGTACTCTGTCTATAGAAACAAAATTCTTCCTTTCATAAACAGACAGCCGAGTTCTGGGTAACAGCAGTCTTCAAACTAGGTAATTGTTGCTAGTTGATATTGGACACTCGAGAAATTCCTTCTTAGGTTCAGGGAAAACCATAAACAGCATTCTGTTTTCATATTAAAGCATAAAAAGAGCGTTCTCACCATGCCAGGGGAATTCATAAGAAAAGAACCCTCAGACTCTAGCAAATTGCATGAGCATCCTGAGGTGGTGGACCTTTTCACCCGAGCCAATTGGATGTCCTTCTTTGACAAAATTCAGGGTCATGACGAGGAGATAACTGAGGAATTTTTAATGTCCCTGAGACCTCAATCAAAGGCACATGCCACAGTTAGTTTTAGGGGTTTGACCCTAGAACTTACCCCTGAGCTCATCAATCAAGTTACTGGTCTACCATTAGGGCTCCCTTGGAGCAAAGAAGAAAGGTCATTGGGCCAAGCTACCAAGAAAACATTCTTTTTGCCCAAGGAACATCCGGTAGAAGACAAAAACAGGGTTAGGAGAACCATCTTGCCTCCTCTCTAGAGTGAAGTCAGTTTCCAAATTATGAAGTATATTACATGTGAAGGGAGGTTTAGCATCATCTATGGTTATCATTTCAGGTTGTTGTGTGAACTAAGACATGGGATTGATTTACCTCCAGCCAAGAAACTGAGCATTCCCTATTTTCTTCTTCAATCACTAATTGAATGCGGTACAAAATTAAATGAAGGGATCCCAGATCAGTTGGCCCATCATGGGCTCATCAAACTATTAGTGGAAGATGCCTTGCACACCTACATTGTCCCCATATCTTGGGAAATCTTCCGAAACATGTCTAGGGATGAAGATAATAGAATGTTGGCTGAAAACATCACCCCATCCAGTAGTGACGAGGGAGAACACACTGAAGAAGGTGAGAAAACCAATGATAAAGGAACATAAGACATTCAAGCCCAGCAAGAACAGAAAGAAAAAGGGGAAATGGGCCATATTGTTAAGCCTAAAACAGAGGAGGAAACAACATCACAAACACCAAGGGAAAAGAGAATGCAGAGTAGAACAGAGAGGGCTGAAAAACCCCAAATGAAGGTTGTCACAACTAAAGTAGGTACACAGAAACAAAAGCAAAAGACACGTCCTGAAATAGTAGCAACACAAACAGAAACATTTGACACATGGACTTCTACAGGAAGTAGGGAAAAAGAACAATAAGAGGAGAAATCACCTGAGATATTGGCAAGGGAGGCAGCAGTTGTGCTTGCTGCCTTAAGCACACCTCCAAAACAAAAAGGGAAGAGAAAAAGGAAAACCTCCATGTACTTTAAAGCAAGGAGGAGCACACGGATCAAAGTGGGCAGACCCCAGCCTCAATCAAAGGCACCAATTGTCATTGAGGACACAACACCTAAACCAAAAAAAGAGTCTCCTGCAAAGATATCCATCACCTATGAACGAGGAAGCCCAAAAACCTCCACCTGGAGAGAGAGAATTAGGCTAGTGGACTGAAAGACAGCTCTACAGGAAGCTGAGACATCTCTACAAGAAACTCTAGCTAAGTTAAGGGAGACCGAGAAACTGTAAGAAAAGGTGGCCAAACCATCACAGGAAGAAGAAAAGTCCAAGGAAATATTGGAACCAAGCCCCCAACCTAGCTTGGGCTCATACTACAACCTGTTAGAAGCCGGGAAGATAATTCACCAGAAATTCGCGGTGCCACTTTTCTTTGCACTGGAAGAAGAAAGGGTTAGGGCTCACACTTGGATGAGGATTGCCAAGTCCAAGGGTGTGGCAGACATAGGGCACCTAGAAGAACAACTCAAGGAATCAAGAAAAGAATTGGCCAAGGTAAGGCATGTGGAAAGCAGTCAAAGGGCCAAACTACAGGAAGAGAATGAGCTACTAAAATAGCAGCTATAGCTACAGGGAAGTCATAAGAAGATAGGCCCTCCATTTTGGGAGAAAAGCAGCAGCAAGAAAGGCCTCCAGTAGACAAGGAAACGTCTGATGAACAGCAGAGAGAGGATAGGCTGCAAGCTGAGGTTGAGGCACTAACAAAACAGCTACAGGAGAAGGAGTCACAAGCAGCAAAGGAAATGCAGTTTCTAAAGCAATAGGTACAAGAGAAAGAAGCCCAACTGGCCTACATGGCTAGCTGGGCAGTAGAAGCCTTACAATGTAGGCAACCTGCCAAGTCATATGCCTTATATCATAAAGATCAATGGTTGCAATTCCAGATTAACACCTTGGCCCAAAGGGGCACCATTCCATTTCAAAATTACCATCAATTCATGGCTTTGTGTGACAGTAGCTCAACAGAAGATAAGGCCAAGTTATTAGAATTTTGTTTACACAACTTGGCCCTTCCAAACATGAATCTGTGGGACCCCAATGCTGCATTGGGCGATGTGCAACTTATGGCCATGGCCTCTTGGTTAAATCATGAGGAAAAGAGAGCAGCAGAGATTCAGGATATTATGAACAGGGAGCTAAGTGAGCCACTCATGATCAGAGCAGAACCAGAGGATCCCTTAGCCTTAATATATGCCCATCAGCACCTGGCCAACAACCCTTAGGTTCTACTAGATTACACTGAATGACAAGCTCAAGGCATTGCTCACTTTGAGGACATGGAAAGACTATTGGGGGATAATTGCATTCATGCTTGCACAAGGAGGTGGAACACACTATCCCATAGTCTGAAAATAAGAGAATACCACTCCCTAACAAGGATGAGGGAGGCCTTGGCAAGAGTACCACTCTACAAACAATCAATGCAAAATCTGCAGGCCAACTGGATCAGCCTAAAGCTCAGTCCTCTCTTGCTTTTACTACTGCTGGAAGGGGTCAAAGGAGAAGAGGAGTATAGGCAGTGGGAGGAAGTAGAGAGAAAAGCAGGGTTTCATGATCGAGAAGAAGACATCACCTCAGAAACCTGGGATGTTAGAGAGGCAGTCAAGGCAATCAAAGATGATGAGCTGGATTAGTTGCTCAGAGGATGAGAAACCCTTTTAGCAGGGGGTGATGATGAGCCCCAAAAATGGGTAACTTATTGAGCTCATTTTGCCTATTATTCTCGATTAATCCACCATTCTTCATAGTTTATGCATGCTTTTGAGTATATTTATGTTAATTGAATGAATGAGAATAGTCACTTTACCATGAAGTCTAATATGTGGTTATTGCAGATTTTTGGACAACTTTTGGACCAAGGTCAGGCATTTATGAGACAGTTGACAGCCAAATACGAGGGAACAAGGCTGAGGATTTGTACGAAGGGCCTGATTACTTGCAATTTGAGCAGCCAAGCCCTTTGAGTTAAGGAGGGTCATTGGAGGTCCTTGTAATGCATAAGAAGGAAGGCTTCCAGCCTTCGTAGTTGACTTTTGGAACATTTTGTATTTCGCACTTTAGTGTTTCTCTGCCTTTCAGTTCATTTTTGAGTAGTGGAGATCAGTTTCACTTTGCATCAGCTCTGAGCTTCTTCTTAGGAGCCTGTAGCTCTTGGGGTTGGGCCCAACCCAAGTGCCAGGACCTCCTTTGTGTACTGTTATATGTTTTTGTTGTATTCATAGAAAAATTTCTGCTAGTAGATTAAAATCTTGATTGGTTACTTAGGTCGGTTTTGATGATTGAAATAGCTTTTCATGTTTTAGATTGATTTGATAGGTTGGTAATAGAAAAGATCTTCGAAAAAGGCCATCAAGCACCCCTTGATCTCACCTCTCCCTCCTTGGGACCATGAGCTGAGACCAAGGTGTCCTTGCTGCCACAAAAAAAAGTGTTCTTGCTTCTTCATGCAATTGCTAGTGTTAGATTATTAGTTGCAAAAGTTGGTACCAGTTGGGATTACATGCTTAGATCCATTCTTGCTTAGTTTTCATATTTATCTTACATGATTTTCTACCAATAAATTTATGTTCATCATGGTTGCTAGTTTCTAGGTCAAAACAGGTCAAAATAGCTAGATCTTTGGTTTGCATAGTCTTTGTTTAGTCAGTTTTGGAAAATAGTGTGCAGAACACCTGTGATACCTCCCTACCTACCCTTCCTCCATTAGACAACCTGCTCCAACCCCCTAACTCAGATTCCTCCCCTTCATTTGCCACCCTTTTCTGATTTGTCCTAATTTCTACATCCTTGTGCATTATTTCTCCCTCCATCCTCGAACAAAGCCAATCACCTTAATCACTCCTTAGCTCATCCACCAAGTCCTAGATCCCCTAAAATCCTTATCCAACCTCCATTTCCACTTTCCCATTGTTTTTCCACCGTCAACCCTCCAAAATCCTCTTTTGGAACATCCTGTAGAAGATCACGAGAGCAATTTTCCGAGATCTGATCACTATGAAACTCTCTGGAAGGGTGCTAGGGACCCCTTAGGCCCTCTTCTCACCTTCCCAACCTCCTACAAGCACCCACTCCATTTCCTTTTGTCAATCAACCTCTGCACAGTCAAAACCAGTTAAAGCAAATGCATAATAATCCTACAAGATTACTCAAAAATACAAAAATATGTTCCTTTTAAGATTTCATTTCAGAAGTAGCTTAGACACATGCACTTTACCTTCCCAATAGTCAATGGCATCCATTTCTATGGCTTTCATCCTTTTTCTTGCACCAGTAGGGTCAGTCGGTAAAACTAGGGTTTGCTAGGGTTTTCATTTCCTTTCATCTTTCAGCTTCTTTCTGCAAGTAGATTAGCCTCCTTTGAGTTAGCTTTCATACATCACAATTAAAAGCTTCTTCTAAAAGCTCATATAAGTTGGCTTAAGCTCCTAGAGGACTTGTGTCAGCTGATCCAGTGACAGCCTGCAGCAACAGCTAGTACTTGTGCATATAGCACTATCGCTTCCAAGTTTGTTACGAACTACTGGGTTGATAAAAGTAAAGAAGGGAGCCCTAGGAGTTGCAGCATTATTGCTACAATACTGGAGCCCACCATCTGTGTATTATTATTTATCTATGAATTTACTTTATTTATGATCTATTGAATGCAATTAATCAGGAAAAATAATTATTAGATTCGCAAAGACATTGATATGTTTATTTGTATGATGTTATGCATGTTTAGCGTAATCGGTGAAGGGCATAAATCTAATAACTTATAATTACTGTAATTTCTGGGTTTTAAGGGTTAAGGGTTCATGAAGGTCAAGGTAAATCCCTAAGTTTGGTAGAAACACATCACATTGTCCTCTGGATGCATAAACCTGGTTCTAGCAATCCACAATACTGCCTTCAGTGAGACTGCAGCCTGCACTATGCAGGTAGCTGCTGAAAGGGTCAGTAGTGTAGGGTTTTTTTGGTTAGCGCAGATAACTCCAAACCTAGGTTCAAGCCCCCTCAAGCCAAAAAGTCAAACAATGCTTGAC
The DNA here is from genome assembly GCA_000404065.3 of Pinus taeda. Taxonomy (NCBI): domain Eukaryota; kingdom Viridiplantae; phylum Streptophyta; class Pinopsida; order Pinales; family Pinaceae; genus Pinus; species Pinus taeda. The sequence goes on along the minus strand of APFE030620963.1, from coordinate 118,630 downwards.
CTTCAGAGAAATTTCCATAGACATCAATGACTTTTCTTTTTTATGAGGATTATGACAATCATCCTTATTCTATGCAAGGAATTTTGATGACTCATCAACCTGTAGATCTCCTTGTAATCATGAATTCATTTTACCAAATTGATTAATGAAAAGTTCTTACTTGATTTGTGAAGACAAGATCTTCACCTTGATCATGTTGATGAAGAAGATGTATGAGGGCTTCTTCTTGGATGATCTTCTTTCAAATGAGAAAGCCTTTCCTCAATAGAGAGGTTGCTCCTTTTCATGAAGATGATTTGTTACTTCATCAGATAATCTTGTTTCGTAGTGTGGATCATGATTGCTGCTATGGTTTCAACTTTCTCCAAGCTGATGTGATCTTCATTTTGAGGTCCTTCAAGCTGCCTTGCTCTTGTATACAACTTGACAAGGGTCTTGGTGGCCTTTTGATGATGACTATTTGAGACAAAATCTCTTACTATTGTAGATTACTCTTTGATCTAGGTTTTGATCAGGATTAGGGTTTGATTATATAATGTAGATCTTGATATCCTTGAGTGTGCTTTGATGCCCTGCTATAAACTTGATCCCTGAATGTCTCTTTTCTTCCCTTCCTTAGATTGCAACCATAACTTTGATACCATGTTGAAGAATCTAGGGCGAGTTAATGAGATTCTTCATACATGATAATTGTTTGAGAGGTATTTAACATTTTTATTATTAGCATGTTCTTTAGTGTGTCTTATTTAGTTCATCAAATAGCTACCAAAAACAAAGAGACAAGAACATAAAGTGTTTTCATTCTTCCAGGGCCAAAACCTCTCCCTCTTGGAGAGCAAAACCCGCACATAATTCTTCTTATATAGATTCTAATTAACGAACACCAAGACCATGACCCTTGAATTATAATGCCACTCCAAGACAAAAACACCAATCCTCTTTTTTGTCACTATTGAGATCATCATCATTACTGTTGTGTTTCGAAGTTTAATACCATTATTGAGGTTACCTTCATCGAGATCATTAATGTAACTTCTCTAAGATTGTCACTATACCTTAACTAAAATCATCTGTCCCTTTTCTAACATCATCATTACATTCACGAGATTACTATATTGATCTTACCTTCTTCAAGATCTTCATCATGAGTTTAATTTCATGTCATCATCGATACACAAAGATCATAATCGTGCCTTTGTTTTTATGACTAAGACCATAGTTATTATGCTGAGATCTCAACTTATGTCACAAATGTATTTCCTGTGAGATGTCGAGAGAAAGTATACCGAGACAGAGTATTTTGTATATAGCTGAGCATTAATTGATTGTGTGATCATAAAGATTATCATTAACGTGACCATGGTTGTGTTCCTTCTGTGAATTAACATATTTATAACTATGATGAGACTTAATGTCCTTCCTTGTATCAAGCTATTTATAATCATATAGTATGTTCGAGAATGTGACTCCTTTTGCCCATCCAGAAGTTACAGGAATGTATGTGAAGATCCAATTTTTGTGTCCACAAGATATCAGAGGAATCTGAGTTGCGTTGAGATTACAGTGACGACATTTAGTTTGTCATCCATGATTACAGTGACTACGTTTTGCGTTCAGGCTGTGATCATAGAAATCTCAAGGTCGTGTTTCCTCCTTTCACCAAGACAGAGTATTCCATTGAATGCTGAGATTATATACTGTCTTCCATATCAAGCCGACATTACAGTAGATCGTTGTGACACCAATTTTGAGCTGACAACTGTAAATGATTTGAGGCCGACATGACTGTGTTTATATGAGTTCTTGCCTTTCAACGCTAAACTTTAATCTATATATATAGTGATCATGTCTTCCATATCAAGCCGACATTACAGTAGATCGTTGTGACACCAATTTTGAGCTGACAACTGTAAAGGATTTGAGGCCGACATGACTGTGTTTATCATCGTTTAGCTAGCAGACTTCTTCTTTGGAGGATTGTCCTTGTCTTAGAGGGCTATTTGGCACTAGGTTTACCCATATTTATTACATACATGCTTAAGAAGAGTTTTTAACATGATTTGACTCTTTGACTTTCCTAGACCTATGGAATGAGCAAGAAACTCATTCATATAATTTTAAAAAAAATACAAAGATCAAAATTACATTTACAAATATTGAACCTAGTTACACTTTTCTTCAACAGATCCAAAGACCATAACACATCCCATCGTGTCATGTCACAATCAATTATTAACATGATCATAATAAAATGTTGTTTGATAAAACATACATCCCATCAGACTCGTTAAATGAAATGTCAAAACCCTTTGAAAGTATTTTAATAGACGAGATAGCGTCAACACAAATGGCCAAACAGATTTGTGGTCCTTCACTAGTAGGCTAACTCATTCTAGTATGAAGTTACTTGGAGTAGTTAACAAATCAGTGAAAAAATTATGATTTAAGAATGCTAGAATTTTTTTAACAAAAAAGATGCAATTAAATTAAGAAGGGGTTCTAGGGACCACGAACCCCATATTAAACACTTTCTTGAGATGACACAGATATAATTGTATGAGATATTCACGAATGCAAATTTTTCACTTAAGTTGGACCAATGCAATTCAAGAAATGAAAGCCTTGGTATGTTAGAATAAACAAAATTCATAACACATGTTGTTGTCAATACCACATAGAATACTCTTACTATTATGACACAATTATATATTCTTTTTCTATATTTCATAACACCCTTGTGAGGGAATGCTCAATTATATTTCCATTGATGTCATTTATAAATTTTATTCATAGCATCCTATGTGGTTGTAAATTTTATCAAAAGATTTCTTATATGGAAGATGCCCTAGGTGTCATCGAATGGCATTAATGAGAAAGTGCATGAACATGAGAAATGAGGGAAAATTGGGGAAGGAGGTTAACTTGTAAAGATTCAAATATATCATATGATGTTGAGGGATGAAATGAATGAAAAAATATATATTTCATCACTTCCTAGGTTAGTAATGAGTACTTAAATAGTACCTTTTCTTTCTAATTGCACTTTGATGCTAGGATTTTTAACATTGTAATAATTTGTATTTGTAAAAATGTATTTATCTGTGTTTATCATTGTTATATCAGGCACAAATATGTGACCTTATCAAGGAATTCGTTGAAAATACTAAATAATGTGTGTTGGATGTCCATTTGGCTCGATGGAACGAGGAGCATTTTCAATTCTGCAAAGGTGTGTTTCTTATTGGTACTATATTATCAATGGTGTATTTTGTAGATAAATACACCCTTCAACCATAAAATCGGAGTAAAAAAGGTATCATCACTCAAAGTGGGTTAATATAATGGTCTATATAAAATATTGGGATGGGCCAAATAATAGCGAAGACAACAAGCTTATTTTGAAGGAGTGTCACTTCTAAATGAGTGATGATATGTGCCATGACTTAGCTTATGTACAACATTATTTTTTATTGTTCTATATTCACTTGAAGGAGAACAACAGGCAGATGGATCAACATTGGATTTGGTTATATAGTTACATTGGCTAGTTAAAAAATGTGTGTATTTCAATGGTTGTGTGTGTTTCATAAAAAACACAATGTACCACATATTCAGAATTGTTTTGAGATTGGGCATGAAAAAAGGGAGCATGATGGAGTAGGTGTGTGCATCAAAATTGCATTATTTGGGAGATAAATGAAATTCACTACTAGTTCCTTCATTCAAGATGCAAATCCATCATTGAATGGTGTTCTTCAGTTATGGGGAAGGGAACAAGAATGCAAGAATACCAATCAACCAAGAAATCACATGTACATAGTTTTTATTGGGAGGTGGTCAATGTAGACTGATCACATTTATATGAATGCATAAAAATTAAAGGAACTCGTTGATTTCATTTATTTCATTTATTTCAAACATTAGATGATGGTATAGTTGAAATATGGACATGAAAACGCTCTTGATTTTGTGCTACATGTGGTAGTAGTGCATGGGGCAATTGTGAATCCACATATTGAGTTGATAAGTGGGATTGTTTATCACTCTCCATTGGTCAACGTATAATTGTAGAATTATCATAGTTGTAGGAAGACCAATCAATTATTTCACAAGATTATGATCACATATAATATCCTATTTCATTAATTTTTGTCAACTACTAGTTTAGTGAATATTTCATTATTTTTTTCAACAAGCATGATTGTAGTATGGTCATTGTTTATTTAGTGGACTCATATGTTGGCACTCCATTTTATATAGGACACATATATAGTGGTTGCCTAAGTGGTAATGAATGAGATAATGGCTATTGGTTGATATGTTTCATATAGGGGAAGCAGACCTTTAGTGTTTCATTATAGAGTTTGAAGGCTTGATTTTTTTATTGGGTCAATGGTTATCAAAGGTTATATTTAATATATAACACAAATTGAAAGAACATAGAAGGAAAAAGCGTTTATTTTTAAATATTATTTACCAATTCATTTTGTATACCACTATAAAAACTTAGGTGTTGGTACAAACCTTCAACTACAAACAATGCCAAAGAAGAACTCACCAAAGCTATGATACTTTCTACCTAGCTATGAATATGAGAAGTTAAGTGATACCTTTATTATAAGAAGTGATCATAATCATATACTTGAATGAACATAGGTAAGTAGTAGGGTATGTGGTATGCTTATTATTTTATGTTCTATTTCAAGGTATGTGAGTTCAAGTTGTTTCTTATTTTCTATTCTATTTTCTATTCAATTAACTTATAAATGACTCATATTTGTCATTAATTAATTAGTCTAACTCCATTTTCCTTTGTTATTCCCAATTTAACCAATGAATCATAGGCACATGAAGGCCCATTAATAAGAACAACAATAATTTTTTTCAACAGCTTCCCAATGATTCTTGGAAACTTTGTGCTTGGGATACCTTTGATAAGTGTATGTAGTTAATTATTTCTATCTTCATCACTTGCATGCCTAGATTATGAGAAGAGGCATAAACCGTAACATGTGTTTATACTTCTCATACTTTATTTTCCAGGAATCTCCATTTTCCTCCTCAATTCTCATAATTCTCTAGAGACAATCATTCATCCACTTCTACATTCTACCTTTCTAGGCATGAACCATTCCACATGGCATATTGACACTCAAAATTATAATATTCTCTTGATTAAATTTTATAGTCCTTAATGCACATCCATTTGTCTATTATGTCATCTTTCAAACACCCAATCATCTTATGCACATATTCGATTATGTGTATGTAATATAACCTCCTATAAATTGTATGTTTCCTACCAAATTGCTTACTTGTACTTGGTATGATCGTTGTGAAGTTTCGTCAAATAGTTTGAAGACACTTGGTTATAGGTTCATTTTTATATGTTTTAATCCAAACAATGATACACAATTACCAAATGACTGATAATAATACTTTAACCCAGTTGAAATAGATTCATATAACACTCAAGAATAAGGCAGTCCATTGATTATGCATTTACAACAACCATATAACTAAGATCAAGTAGTCATTTCATTAACTAGAAATAAAAGTTTATAGAGGACGTTATAATAGAAGAACCTGAACAATGTTCAACAATACAAATGTTAAAGGACAACACTTTTTTGCTAACACCCAGAATATAGTATTTTCTACAGAAAACACCCTTACTCTCTTGTGAACAAACTCAATCTCAGGAATGGAAGTTTGTGCAACCAACAAGCATAGACTTGACTCAGAAATACATTGAAATCATCTCCACGATGATGCATGTGTATATCAGTACTTTCTACAAACAAGATGATGGTACACTTGGTCTTGTATAAATTTGATAGAATTGAAATTGATCAAGAAATTTAATCTAAAATCATGAGACAAAATTCTACTCTACTGATTTGTTGAATGAAATTCACAATTTAGAACAACATGCATAGACATGAAATAAGATAAGCCACAAACACATAGTTATTTCTAGGGGACCCTAATTGGGAAAAACCCCTCAAGCCTCTTTGCATTAATCATATAAATAGAGAATATAATACAATTCCTAGCTCCAACTTTAATCTCAACCTACAAAAGAATAATTGTTCTCTTTGCTCAATGAACAACTCTAGGCAACACTTAGCCAAATATCAGCTCACCTAGCCTCCTATTTCCTTGCGCAATTCCTAAGGAAATTAACCCCTATTTTTTTAGGAATTTTCCTCCAATTGATTGCACAATTCCCAAGGATTGGTCATCTAAATACATGCAACATATGTACACTCAAACTAGTTTACAACTACTTATTACACTACCTTGTCATCTCCACTTCAACTGAGGAACTGAAATTCTTTACATGCACTAGCTATTTTAGATTGATTGATTAGTTAACTAAAAAACTTTGAGTTAGACTGTTTTCCCACTACACAATTAACCTACAATTGACTCTAACAATAGTTATAGGTAGTTAACTGAATACAACTGAAAATAAATTAACTGGATTACTAAAATTTAGCAATCACACATGCATAATTGAACTCCAAGCCCTCCAACTCAAATTTACTAAGCTAATTGAGTCACAAGATCCATGTCACACTAGTTAATTTCCTCCAAGTTGTCTTATTGACGTGGAAATTTGATTTACTCGATTTGAATAAGGCTAAAGTCAAATTGAGCCTTTCTTGTTACATTTTTGCAATGGGTCTCACACAACCAGAGTAACGAAGCCCCTTTTTTTGTGATAGACCTCAGCCCTATGTAGAATCCAAATCATCCATTTTTTAGCAATGATAAATCAGCTAAAAAAACCCACAAACTCATCCAATTTATAGTACGAACTCAACCTTTTCTTCAACAAGGAAAATCGACCAACAAAACCATAGCAATATCATCTAGCAATATATGAATAAACTTGGCTTCTAGAGATGCAAATAACTCAGTTATTTGACACCCCAACTGGGCCCAAAAATTTGTCCTCGTTATGGATATTCTCTGCTTGTATAAGAGAAATAAAATAACACAATTCAATCCATAAAATCAACTAATAACATTATTGACTGAACTCTTTGACCCCAAAAATGTTTCTCTACTAAATCTCAATGTCAAAATTTGTGTGATCCTATTCCCAAACTAGCTAGTTTATATGGTTTCAACATCAAAACTAGCAACCAACAAAGAGGGTTTCCAAAAACCCTAGATCCTTCCCTAAGAGCTCTCCAAATTTATTTCTCTTAAGTGAGAAAATGCAAGAATGAGGAGAGACTCTATTGTAGCAGCTGCAAAATCCTCCAAAATTTTGGACTACACTTAAATTCTAGAGCCTACTATCAATCACGTGATCATTCATTCCTTACTCAGTTATTGGTAAGATGATGATATCAAGCTCCCCTCTTCAATCTTAAAATTCATTTACACTTTTATCCCTATATATTATGTGTCATCTTTGGACATGGGGATTATCGCCTGTCATGCAAAGGAAATATTATTTTGCTTCAAGGGGAAATATTTGTGAGAATGGGTTGTCCTCATCACATAGACATGTTTCACACTCATTTCAGGCCCTCTTGCACAAGTGTCACCTTTATCCTACCAAATTCTATCATTGGAGTCGCACTTGCTTTAAGTTGCCACAAAGGTTGTTTCATTAAGAGAAGTATGCGTTATATGTTTTGGATGGTCTATGTTGTATCACTACGTGTTCATGTGTGTGATCATAGTTAATTTCTATCATTTTTCACATTAGTTCCATTGATCCCACACTTAGCCAAATTTTGGAGTTCCCCTAACAACCTAGCCTCATCCAGCTTTCCTGGACTACACACTTCGCACCTACAACCCTCAAGGTTTCTCCCTTGAATACTAGAACTGCACAATGCACAGAAAGCCCAGCCTCCATTAGCATCCAAAATGACACAGTAGTTTCCTCCAGTGTCCTTCCCTCAACTAGAACCCATTATTTCCATAAACTATGAAGTTTTATCCCTTAGGCATATCAGCTGCCCATTCCACCTTGCCTCCTAAAACTACGTAGATGTGTACTCCCAGGGCCTCATCCTATAGCATTCACTGCCCGTTTAAACTACGTAGATGTGTCCTCCTAGGGCCTCATCCCGCAACGGTCACTGCCTACTTAAACTGCACAATTGTGTCTCTTAGTGTCCACACAGAAAGATGACATGTTAGATGACTCTCAAGGAGCTGAGGAGAAATATAAGGAGACCAAGGAACGTAGGGTATGATAGAAGATCAGGACCACATGAAGACTCCATCTGATGCATAACCCTTTGAAGGGTACGTATGGAAAACAAAGCACATATTTTGAAATACACCTCTTAGTGTAGCATGAAGGACCACTTATCATTGTCATATCATTATGTCTTCAATGGCATGCATGGCTGCAAGCACTGACAGTCATTCCATGTGTTTTCTCTAAGTGTATTTCTCCCTTTCGCTTGTTGGATCAATTTTCGTCTTTTAACATGTTTGTGACCCTTTCTAGTGACCTCGAAGGTTGGTCTTTATGTATACAAGTTTATCCTAGGCATATAAACACATGTCGAACTCATACACAAAGTTTTAAGAACTATGGCACAAGTGTCGTCATGGTTGCCCTAAAATCTATCACAAGTGTCGCACTTGTCGCTTTTTGTTCTAGATAGTCTCACAGAGGGTAATGTTTTGACTTATTGTTCTGGTGGTCTATTTTTTCATGTATTCAAATTACACTAAGTGTGTGATCACAATGTCAAGTTCCTCACAAGTTCATTTGCCTCCCATACTTAGCCATTTTCCTAAAAATCCTTACAACTAGACAACTCTCTTTCACCAAACCCCGATTGAGCTGCAAACTGCACAGTCTCAGCCCTCAATGATGTTTCTCTACTACCTAGAACTGTGTAGTGCATAGAGATTGTCCCCCAGGGAAGTTTCACTGCGCAATCCCATATTTGAGCAACATATCTTCCTTCCCAAAGTTGCGCAGAAGCTCCCTCAAGCCTGACCTGAATTGCACATTTCGCAAAATCATTAATCAAGCCTCCTCCATGCCTGCTAGAACCCTACAATGCGTAGATAACCCATCTTTATTTTCCTCCCAAAACTAAATAGAAGTGTCCTCTAGTGTCCTCCCTCAGTTGGGACTCACTAATCTCCAGAGCTATGTAGACATGTCCTTCTAGGCCCCTCTACTTCCCAGTCTTTCCTTTCCTCGGAAAACTGTGAAAATCTACCTCCCAAGGTCCCACTTTGCATCTACCACTAATGATCTCAACTTCAGAATCCTATCTCCTAGTGGCCTCTACACAATTTTCCCTGGCAGTGAAGATTGTGCTTAAGAGTTCCTCAGCCAAACCTGAGTTGTGCGTTGCATAGTTGCAGTAATCGGTCTCCCTCCTTGTCACCTGAAACTATGCAATGCACAGTTATTGGGCCCTCTTTCCTAGCCTATAACCTATCCTAGGCTGAGTCCATGGATAATAATGCATCATCTTAGACTAGGGAGTTTTTTGATTTGATGCCATTCCTTCATGAGTGAATTGTAGGAACATGTACACTGTTAGATCATGGTGAAATGATGAAGAAGGGGAAGAAGGAGCAGACAACCTAGAAGACTCACTTATAGCTAGACGAACAAATAATCTTATCATAGTACAAGTAAAGGGAACACATGCATGCAACCATATCCAAAGACCAAAGATCATTGAAGACCTCGCATAATCAAGTTATTCAGAGGAGAAGAGAAAGCACATCCAAGAACACATCCATCACTCAACAACAACAACGGCTTGACATTGCCACCTCAGTAAACTAGTCCATCTTAGTAGTGGCATGTCATGAGTTGTCAAAGTCTGCATCACTACTATGAGCCATGTCTATTGTAAATCAAATGTAATGTAAAGTGGAAGTCCAATGGACACACATGAATATGAAGAGTCATTTTAGTTGAAAAGTCATAGGAAGTTGAACAGTCATGAGGGTAGTTGAAGAGTCACAAGGGTCAAGCATCACCCTTGGTTATATATACTCCCTCATTATATGAGTAAAGGAATTTTCACCTTGGCCCCTCCCACGAAGCATAGAGTTTTTACTCAGTTCTTTGAGGAGCAAGGAGTGGCTCCAAAGTCCCACTACTGGGGCTAGTGATGTATGATGTACATATGTGTCTAGGAACTTTTCCTTAATACAGAGGCATGTTTAGGCCAACACATTTTCATGCATGTCTTGTGGATGTTCGTAGGACTATTCTTTCGGAATTTGTAATTCATGTTTGTTTCACATGTACTAAGATAGTTGAACTATTTTAGTTGTTTTAGTACTTACCTTGTTGGGAATGTGCTTTATTGGTTATCATTGTTGTCTCATCATTGTTGACTAATCCGTAAGATACTATACATACCTTCATTGGTTCGTGTGTGTCTCTTGCTGGGTGGTACTATTACCTCTCACTTAGAGGCTCAATTTTCTCCCCCCACTTTTACAGTAAGAGAACCTTGACATAGTTGCATTGCGCACTCACTAGGCACACTTACCTTGTTTTTCGTAGATACCATTGCATCACTCTCCCGTAATGACAGCTAGAGCCAAGGCAGATCTCTAAGTAGATGGAAATTGAGCCTTTATACTGGATGGGACTCCTACACAAAATGGTGTGAGGTCTAGTTGGGACTTCATATTTGGGAGATACCCTTAATTGACAGATTTCCATCACCATCAACAAAATGGCGCTAGAAGGAGGGCTAGATCACAGGTTGTTCCCATAGATTTTGGTTTGAATCTCTTATTCAAAATGGTTCTTCTTGAAATCAAACCCCAAGATGTTTTTCTAAAAGTCTTAATTGTACCAACCCTGCAGAAGTTATTCATGACTTGTCCATACTTAAGTTCAATGATGAGGGTGAATCAACTTTTGTGAAAATTTGTTTCAAGTTATCCATCTCTGTCTTTGTAACAAAGTAGGTTCCGAAGATGTCATGGCTAGATTACTCCCCCTCACATTTGAAGGTCATGTTAAAAAATGGCATCATACATTACCCATTTCTTTTATCCATTCACTCGCTCAACTTACCAAGATGTTGTATAAAGCCTTCGATGAGTATAGCCACCAAGATGTTTGTGAAAGAATTTGTCATTTAAGAATGGAACCTGATGAATCATTTGAGGACTTTGTTGATCAATTCCTTCACCTCAGTTGTGAAATTCCTAACAAAAATTTGAACTCAGATTTCTTGAGACAAAAGTTTAAACACTTGGTTCATGTCTCCCAATACAGTGAACCTCCTGTTTTCCCTTCCTCTCCAACTCTTGCAGATCATGGGGCACCTCAAATTGCAGAGGAGAAGCCCAGTACCCCATTTTTTCCTTGTCCTCTTCCTTTTCCAGTCCCAATGTGGGTGCCTCCTTACGGTCATAATGAAACTAAGAAATATGTGAATCAAATATCTAGTCCATCTTCCCATTTGTCTCCCGCTTCAATGGAGGAAATTCTAGAATGGCTCCAGAAGCCTACAACAAAGACTCACTCCTCCATTCCATAAGAGGATGTCACCGTTCATAACTCTAATCTCAAGACTGATCCAAATTTATATTATCCTCTATCTTATTCACATCCTAACTCTTTGTACCATGAATTTCTTGATCAATCTTCTTCACCAGCCATTTTTTCGTATTCTCTTGATTCTCAAGCTACTGGCTCAAATTGTGATCAGGTACAAAGAAGTCACATCATGCAAGTAAAGGAGAATAAAGGTGAGGAAACTTTCATTTTTTCCTCTCTCTTTCAAAATTGTCCACATGAAAACAATGAGTTTCCATTCTCGAATGACTCTCAATCTTCTAATCTCATTGGAAAATCTAGCACAATCAATTCTTTCAATCAACCCCTAGCCTTGGGCAGTAATCAGTCCAATGCTTATGTATGTCATGACGGATGCCTAAGCATGCTAAATGATATTTCAGTTTCTCATGACAATTCTAATTTAGATATATAATATGCTTCGAACAAAGAAGATGTTCATATCAAAACTTCCCCTTCACCTCACTTTCCCTTGTGTCCTACCATTCACAGCGCATCTACATGTGGCAGACATCTCCATGTTCTCTTTCTTCTTCATTTGATGAGCTATCTCCTCGATTGACACAAGGCAATGAGGTTGTCCATGATGAAGTTGAAAATAGTCAAATCACAGAGAACTCTTCCCACCCCTCAAAATCTCTCCTTTTGCTTGAAGACAAATATTTTAATTAGCTTTCTCATGAGATCTCACCAATTCATTTATTTTTAAATGTACTATCAAAAGAGCCTCTTTAATTGAGTAATCTTATTGTTGTTAAAACTGAAAAATTTGGTGAAACCTATCACAGAGATAACTTCCATCTAGAGAGAAGTTTGGAAATTGGCAACATCAACCACCCTCAAACCATGCATGATCTGGTTCAAGCTTGAAAATAAGATTCTACAATCCTGGAAAGTTCAATGACCTTCCAGGAATCGAGGCACTTCAATTTTCATTGATGGTTATGTCAGGATCTCGCGAATCTAGTAAGCCCCTTGAACTAAGTCAGATATGGTTTCTCTCACGCAATCTTTCTATCTGCATGGTGTCACTCGATGTGGATTCCCATGTAAAACATGTTTGGTATTTTGGGTGTGATATCTCAAATTTTCAAAATTTCACTTATAACCGAATTCGCGAATTTGTTGTAGTTCATTCGTCTTCATGCAAATCTCTCACATCAAACTCAGGTTGGGAATGTTCAACTCTCATGAAGTCATGGAATTGTGAAGTTGCTCATCTCAAAGAGTATTTTTTCCCGCAAGAATCATACTTATCGAATTTCCCCTTAATGGTCAGCTCCTTGATCCTCTTGTGAATCTTGTATTCCAAATTTGTCCTCTCATGACACCATAAATCTCCCTATGTGGTGATAAATGCACAAGTTGTGACACGAATAAAGTTCTTCTCTATTCACCATGCCTCAACCATTTTCATGCATTCACAATGCTAGCATCCTTTTTAAACTCTTTTGACTACTATGATGTTTGTACAATTGGTCACCAATTGCATGAAGATGGTCTGTCATATCTGGCTCGCAAGGAGCTTGTTTCGATTTTTCAGAGAATTTGCAAGATTGTTCAAATTAATTTTTCTTCGTTTATTTCAAACTAGGAATTTGATGTTTTAGTCAACTCATCTGATCATTTCTCTATTTGGGTTGATCTGTCATTCAACTTATCATTTTTCCATCAACATATCCAATGACAATTGCTTCCCACTCTTTGATTTTCTTTGTTCAACTTCTCTCTATTCAGATTTATGTCAAGTAGGTGAGGCACTTCAGCCTTCGTTGATGGTTATGGAAGGTCCTCACTGTCTTGGCATGACTACCAAGAATGATCATATCTATTTTCCCTTACAATATTCCCATCGTGATCCCACTTCTCGAATCAAAAATTCATCTTTTCAAAGATCACGAGGCTTTCAAGATGACCATCATGAATTTTGTAATCCAATCACTAAATGGTTGGAACATTCTTACTTGGAAAGCTCTTTTGCAAGGACCAAGTTTCAATTCTTCCTCACGTTTTCCAAGAAGCTCGGTGCAGATGAGGACACACTCATAAGAGGCTTCCGAGGTTTGTTGAAAAACAGTGTTCATCGAAAAGGTAAGCACATGGATTGGATGAAAGTAGTGGTTGTGACACATCTTTCTGCCCACAGGCAATACCTTCCTTTTCTTGTGCAATTTTTTCAAGTTTTTATATCTTATGTTGCAAATCCCCTTTTATCTGTTTTAACTATTCTTATCTTTTTGAATGTAGGTCGGGAAAAATCACGATGGCTTCACTAGAAATTTCATTTTACGTGACCCTGACCTTCTAGCTATTAGGATAGGAGTAGGATTAGTTGCATCTTAGTTTTCTTTCCTTGCATCCATTCCCTGTAGTTTGTCCTGGTTTTATTATTATGGATCTGCATCACGTTTTCTTTAGTCATATTGTTATCTTGTCTTTTGATTTTATTTCCTAGTTCTATTTCTTCTTTATTTTTTCTTTGTTTCCTTCCTTGTTGAGTTTTTCTTTCGTTTCCATTACGCAAATAAGTGTTTTGCCTGGACCTATTTGGCTTCCAAGTGTGTATGTGGCTAAAGTTCAAAAAGTCTTTTGACACTTCAACATTTTTCCAATCATGTGTTTGTCTTCCTTGTAGTTGGTTATATCTTTTGGCCAATGGAGTTCTGATGGAAAATACAATCTGTTCGTAAGGAGAGCTTTTGTCCAACCATGAACTCGTGTCAGTCTGGGAACCTCATGCCTATACTTAGTTTTATGTTTTGGCGTTTCGAAGCTTATCCAACTAATAGAAATGGAGAATGGGAAAAAAATAAACGACAAAACCTAGATCATAGGTCCTTATATACTTCTCATAAGGAACAACCTATCCTACTCTCAATAAGTCAGGATCCCTCTTTTTCCCCAAAATAAATAAGTGTCTATGCACAAATCTCTTTCAAAAATAAATAAAGGTGAAAGAAGAGAAAGGCTTCCTATGCAGATAGGTGAAGCAGGAAGCTCCACTAGGGTATTGTCTAGGCTCACTAGTAGTGGAGCAATGCTTGTGTTCCTGCATGACTCCATCAGTGTATTGTCTAGGCCTGCTCCTAGTAGAGAAACACCAGAGATGAAAAACTATACTTTGAAAATCTTAAACTCATAAGCTAAACTACCCTTCCCAGTTCGAAACACTGTGATTTCGCTGAATCTTATGTTGTGTTCAACCGATAAAGTACAAAGGTGACCATGTCTACCCATGGGGTAAGTGGGTAAGACAAAGTAATTTTCACAATGAATTAATACTCCCTAAAGTACCAAGGCCCTGCACTAAAATGAACCAAGACAGAGAGTTGGTATTCAACTAGTGTGTCGCCAAGTGTTGTAGCAGCTCCAACACCCTCCAAAATTTTGGCCTACACTTAAATTTCAGAGCCTATTGTCGATCCCGTGATCATTCGTCCCTTAGTCGCTCATTGGTAAGATAATTATATCAAGCTCCCCTCTTCAATATTAAAAGTCATTTACGCTTTTATCCTTATATAGTATGTGTCATCTTTAGGCATGGGGATTATCGCTTATCATGCAAAGGGAAGTTTTTTTTTGCTTCAAGGAGAAATATTTGTGAGAATGGGTTGTCCTCCTCACATAGACATGTTTCACACTCATTTCACACACTCTTGCACAAGTTTCTCCTTTATCCTCCCAAATTCTATCATCGAAGCCACACTTGTTGTAAGTTGCCACAAATTTTGTTGCATTAAGCGAAGTATGTGTTATATGTTTTGGATGGTCTATGTTGTATCACTAAGTGTTAAAGTGTGTGACCATAGTTAAGTTCTATCATTGTTCACATTAGTTCCATTGATCCCACACTTAACTAAATTACAGAGTTCCCCTAACAATCTAGCCTCATCCAACTTTCCTAAACTATGCACTTTGCACCTTGTTACACTTTATTTTGTCACCATGACAAGTAATCATCAAAATTGAGTCTCTCACTATCCATACAAGTGTCATGAAGCACTCCCTTGCAAGTCAACAACTTATATACCTTGAATAAAGTGTAATTTCTAGATCTCTTGGTACAAAACCCTGCTTTTGAGCATCTGCACGGTTATTTTGAAGAAAAATTGCACGTGTGCAATTTCTTCCATTGTAAAATTGCACAGAACTACACTCTGTGTCTGAACAAAAATTACGTAGGTCAATCAATAAAAAGTGATATCTAGAAGCATTGTTGGGTGAATCCCAACAGAAATCCTTGAACTCATGTTTATTCGAGCCTAACCTCATTTTTTATGGAACTAATTCCCATTCTTCAAGGAGTCCTCATCCCTCTTTTAGTGGATCTCATCCTTGGACTAAGGATCTCAAACTACTTCCTTTTGGCCTATTAATCAATCCATAGGTGGGGGAATTGGGGGAGGCTACTTAGAGTAACTTTATGTTGGAGTAATCATGTTGGAGAGCTTACCATTCTTGAAGAGGATTGAGATCAATGGGAGGAGCTTGACAACATCAAGGAACATGTTTTGTAAATCCTTTATGTTTCTGAAATTAATACAAACAAGAATTTCTTCTCACTTCATTGTTTAATGGATTAATTGGTCAGTTTCATGGATGGTTTATGTTATTTATTTATATTTATGGATCATAGTTTGTTGTAAATACTGAGGGGGGGTGAATCAGTATTCCTTAGAATTAGCACTTTCAAATCTTTTCAGAGCATTAGCTAATATTCAATTATTATTGATGTTTATGTAGTAATAACAGTAAATAAAAGAACATATTAGACACAAGAATTTTAGGTGGAAAACCCACTCTGGGTCAAAAATAACCGAATGCTTTTCTAATAAATTATTTAATCTTTAGCCCCAAAGAAACAACTTCCTAGAATTCTAGAAAAGCATTCTTCTCCAGCTCCCACTGGGAGGATGCCCCAACACCCTAGTTTCTTCAGTAGTCAATTGAATGGATGTCCCAACATCTTAGACCAACCTACCACCCTTAAGTTTTCACAAGCTCCAACCTGTAGGCAACTTCATGCACCAACCTAGCACCTCCCTGCCACCCTATAATGACCAAAAATGAGACAAGACTGTGGACTCCCGTACCAGGGATAATGATCCACGATACAATATGGTTTAGAATGATTTTCTTGTACTTGAATAAACACTATGTCTTGCAACCCAACCATGACATCATCCCAACGGAAACTCCTTTACCTCCCAATAATGCCTTTTCGACTCTAGGCATATTGACTCTTTTACAATAATGACTCTTCCAATGATGACATTCTTACAAATGACTCTTTTACAACTTTACAATGATGACTCTTGGCCTTGACACTTCTTCCCAATATACGGATGGTTGTCATGTCTTCAAGGGATGTCCCATTGTAATGCTTCCTTTGATTTGATACTTCTGCTCTTGAATTCTTGCTTGAAGTTATACTCGAATCTTCTTCTACTTGCATGAAAAATTTTCCCGACGAAACCAATCCCAAAACAAAACAAAATACCCTTCAACTTACCTCTTCCTGCAAAACACATGTAAGTGCATAATAATGAATAAATACAAATTAAAATTACAATGCGTACCTGAAGTGTGCTTGTCACCTTTTTTGTTGACTTGTGGCAGCAGTAGACAAAAACTCCCACGCTTGATATAGATCTGGACTCTATGCAAGACTATATCCAAAACTGACCTAAAGATATATACAATAAAAACTGATGATAAACTGTAGACTTGTGATGGACCAAGTTCTAAGTACAACAAGAGAGACTAGTTTATCAATATGACAACAGAAGTAACATGGACTTACAACATCATATAGATTTATCAAACTTGGTGTAGCATCAAGAATATGTAGCATAAAATGTGTAGTATCAAGAATAGGACATTCGAAAAAACTAATTCTGACGTATAGAGGCAAAAAGGTATAACCGAGACATTGTATATACTTATGTTGTCCTGCACAAACATATGTCAAAGATGATACTCAAAATTAAAATGTAAACACTAATCATACATACCTTGTTGTAGGAGACTTACCCTTGAATGTTTATATGTGGTCCTTACTGCAGTGATCCTTGAATGCATGTTTTTTCTTGCCTTCCAGGATCTCGACATTGAATATGTTGTATCTATGTAATTTCGGATCTCCAGGGTCTGAAATTTCATCCTATGGTATCCCTCTAAGTCCTCTTTCCAACACCACAGGTCTGATCAAGATTGGATTCTTGAAGAAAGAGTTATGCCCAATATCCCACGACGACCTGATTATATACTGGTTCAATAGAGCAAACTTGTACAAAGTGCCACGTGTCACGTTTGCAACCTTAGGTCCTAAAACCGCTACTCAACAAACTACATTTCGTCCTCTTTCTGTGACTATTCAAGAAATTTGAATCCAATGCTCAGAGAGAAAGTTATGACAATTTTTCCAACGTCACCTGTTTGACATGGAATTCGGGAGTCTACAAAAACCTTAACTTCCTCAGATCATATCTCTGAAACTATAGTGAACCAAGATCTGCAATTTTGTCACAAGGTTCATCAATATTTTGGCTCAAATAGTTTTTAATTTTAGCTTCTGAAGCTTCACAAAAAAACAAAAAAAAAAAAGAGAGAAAATTCCACGATGACCTATTTGAAGCCACAAAATCCCTACAATAGGAGGATATGAGGGTCATTATTTATATGAATGTCTTGAGTTGAGAGGGCCCTCAACAAGTGAACATTGGAGGGATTTTAGGAGCAAAAAAATATTATTAATTATTGACTATTCAATGACCACAACCAATTATGAGTGCCATGCCACAACCCCATAGGGTTTTAGCCCACTAATTGGGGTTACTAACTTCAAACACAAATAACTCTCAAACCACGAAGAACTAGGAGGTGTACCATATATCAACGGAAAAACCTCGATGAGTAGAATCAATCGAGAAGATATTTGATGCAAAATAATTTGATTTTTCAATTCAAAATGCCCTTGCAATATCGGGGTAGCCCCTAGTGTTGTTTGGGTTGACATCAATGACCACCACTGATTAACAATCTCCCCCTTTGGCATTGATGGTGTTAGGCCCCTATACTACTAGTGTAACCCCTTATTGTTATTAGTACAACCCACTTATTATATTGATGTACCCATGTAGTGCCCATATTGTTACTATTGTGCCCCATAAAAGCCCACTATTGTTATTATTGTGCCCTTACATTATTATTGTTATGTCGGTTCTGATTATGTTATGACCCCTTAGACTCCTATATATAGACAGGAGGTCTTTTCATTTGTATCATCCAAGAATTGTTCATTTATGTAATGTAAAGGAGGTTGCCCCCTCGAAGAGGCTGAATTCTAAGGCGTGGATCTCTCTTTTCTATCTTTTTCTTGAGTTGGTTCCATAACAGATGGCAACACAAGTACTTCCCCTACAATTATGACACTTATTCCTACTGCCTTCTCTCCCCCTTTGTCATCAATATAAAGGGTAACTCCCTCTGATAAGCAGTGATCCTGCAGACTTGTACACACCTCCACTCCCCCTTTCTACTTGAGTAGATAAGAGAAAGAGTCTAATGAAAACTTGAGAGAATCCCAAGCTTTTGGCGAAGATACTCAAATGTTTCACGAGGTAATGGTTTGGTAAAGATGTCACCAATTTGTTCCTTTGTGCCTGTCACACGGAATGAGTCGAGGTTGTAGACAAGATCGACCTTCCTAGTATCTAAAGATATCTAGTGACAAGCAAGCCAATCAAAAACTATCTTTCTCTAAATATGCAATCAAAAACAAATGCAAACAAGTGTTTCAGGCCTACCTTGGGTCCAATGCAAGTTTGTGGAAGACTCGCTCCCTCGCTCCAAATTAGCTCCCTTGAAGTGTAATTATGCAAACGCAAACAAGCAAACAAATTAAATAGCACCTGAAAAGCCAATATCATAAAGCATATTCATCATAATGATCAAGGAGATTATGAAACAAACCACATAAGACAATTTGTTGAGAAAAATGAATCTGATTGTATTAATTCAAATGAAAGAAGAACTTTGCAACCTGTACCTTAATGTTGTACAAGCTCCTCCCAGGGTCCGACAAGAAGTCTCCTCTACTTTGACAAGTTTCACTCACTTCCCAATGAAACCAAAAGGTATGTGATCTCTCCTCTCAAGTTTAACTAAGAAGTCCCAATTCCATCAGCATTTACCCTAAAAAATGTTCAGCTTCTAACCTCTCCAGCAATTGACCCAATGCCTTAAATTATAGTGCAATGGAGGGAAGTTATTAGGTCCTCCTTCAAAGGGATAAAGCCCTCCTTCAAAGGGATAGCTCCTCTTATCAAGGGATTAGCTCCTTCTCTTTTGGGATGCATGAACCACCTTGGAACGAACAATCCACGTCAAAATCCTTCTAGAAACATCTATAATTAACCCAAAAGTGAGTTTTTTAGGATAAACTTGTGCCTTTTTTACTTTTACAGGGGTACGCACCCACCCCTTTACAGAAAGAGCGTGCAAATACGCAGGTAATATGAACAAAGGGTGCGGGCCCGCAGGCAAAAGTGAGAGAAAGTGCGGAACCAGAGTAATATTGATTTTCAATGTCTTTCTCTCATTTGCAAAGCT
>APFE030620963.1:36765-89379 GCA_000404065.3 Pinus taeda | reverse complement strand
TGTCATAGCGTAAGACCAACTACGACCAAAGAGAAGGTTGTAATCTAGAGGGGCATCAACCACTCCACATCTAAATTAACGGTTTTACCTTCAACCCCTATAGGTAAATCCTGTAGAATGCCAAAAGGATGAAACCCACGGCCATCAAAGGCCTTTAGAATCGTCGGGGATTGATTTAGTGATGGAGAACCAAGCGATCTCCAACACTGTATCGACATAATACACATAGAAGCTCCCTCATCAATCACAGTCCTATGAACAGGTCTGTTTTTGACTATCACTGGAATCTGGACAGTCATTTGATGAAGTAAGTGTGGTGCACTATTTTCTAGATCGAAGATTATAAGGTTCGGGCCCTGAATGTCAACAGCGCCTATAGCCGACAAAAGTAATTTGCGCTGTGCTGGACATGATTGCAGCACTTCCAAAGCCGACATTGCTGAGGGTGAAACAGCCAAATCCTCAACAATGTTGTAGTTCTGAGCCGCTCTTGCATGTGGATTGAAAGCAGAATTTCGAAGTACACCCTTTGTGGGTGGTTTGATTACTAAGTTTGGGTTAGGTTTCTCGATCTGTAGTGGATCGGAACCGGGAGCTGAGGTTGATGGATTCGAATGAGAAGATTCTGCTTCTTTACCATCAACAGGAATTTTACTGCCATAATCTTGCGATCGAGTCACAATCCTAACATGGGACATCATCAATATGGGTTCTTCATTGGCACTGGAAGTCAAACCTATCATCTTACTACCTTGATTTGGAAAAGGATCCTTCAAAACAGCAGGAGTTTGGGAACCTTTGACAATTTTCGCAACCTCTGCACGATGACGGCAGTCTCTTGTAAAATGTTCTTCATCACAAATAAGACAAGGATAACGAGGTTTGCGTTTTTCATCAGTTGATTCCGCTTTTTCTAGTTTCTCTTTCGAATTCTTATCTGTTTTATTCTTCTTCTTCCCTTTCTTCTTACCATCGTTTTTTATTTAGTTGTAGATGACTCTACAACATGAAAATCAGCGGAAAGTTCCGCGGAAGAATCTCCTGTCGGGGAATCTGGCAAGGTTATGATAGGAGAAGAATTCTTGGAAGACTTCTTCTTACTTTTGGTATTAACCGTACCAATCATACCATCAGCAACATGAGACCCGGAAGGATCTACAGCGATTTGATTTTGTTTGGGTAGATCGGGGATTTTCTCGTGTAATGTACCTGACTGAGTATAAACTAAGTCAAGGTACTGTGCTTGAGCAATTACTTGCTCCTCAGTAACGACTCCGGCCTTAGCCACATCCTCAGCGATCTTGGGCAGTAAAGATTTTACAAACCATTCAGCTAAGATCTGATCCGGGATAAAAACTTTCACTAAACGTCGTCGACGTCTCCATTCATGGATATGATCTGAAATGTAAGTGGACGTTCACTGCTTTAACGAAGTTAATAATTCACGTTGTCCATTGTTCATATCTGACTTGGCAAAACATTAAAAATGATTGTAAAAACAAAGTAGCTAACTGACTAAAGTTAATAAAAAGGGCTCGTGGTAACTCAATGTACCACTTGGCCGCAAGACCAATTAGAGTGCGCTGGAAAAGTCGTAAATGAATTGAATCATTTGAAATGGAATTAGATGCACACCAGAGGTGATAAGTCATCACATGGTTCGACGGGTCCTCTTCTGGCTTACCTTCGAACTTAGGAATATCACTGGGCAACTTATGCGGCATTGGCGACCAATACTGAAGATAGTTAATTGGATCGTTCGTAAGGCGCGTCAAGTCAGGTAAGTCCAAAGTTGCGATAAACGATAACTGACGATTAGGGTCCCTAAAACTCTGGGTCTGCAGGCCAGCCCCAAGAGGAGAATATCCAGCATAACTAGGAATTGCAATTGCATTTGGGATATTTTGTCCTCCTGGAAAACCAGGATTAACCGGACCATACTGAGGTTGCTGAGGTTGTTGATATGTATACCCAGGGTACGGTTGATACTGATAGACTGGTTGTTGCGTAGCAGGACCGTATTGGTACTGTCCTTGGTACGGTTGTTGATTAAACTGAGGTTGAGTGGTGACAACCGTACTTCCTACAGGCATCTGAACCGAAGTGTGGACCGTGGGTCCAGACTGAGGTAAAGATGTCTGAGGAGTAGATGCAGGGACAGTAGAAACCGGAGCTGTCGATACTCCAGAAGAAGGTGGGGTAGATGCAGCAGATGTTGCGGTAGTTGCAACACACGTTTGAGGCGGAGTACGAGGTGTACTAGGCCCAGACTAAGAAACTATAGAAGGTGCAGAAGTTTGAACAGTAGATTGGATAGGTTGCTGGGATGAACCAGAAACCAAGGGTTGTCCAGTTTGAGATGACAATTGCGCATTCGGTTGCAAAACCTGTTGAGATTGAGATGGATCCCATACTAAATTCGTTCTGGGGTACGGACCCATAACAGGTTGAGGATATTGAGGACCATAATCGGGTTGAGGGTAGGGTTGATAATATGATTGACCCGAAGGTGGTTGGTAACCTTGAGTTGGGTACTGACCTTGGAGTTGATAACCCTGAGGCACGTACTGATACTGGGGTTGACCTTGAGGTACATATTGATATTGGGGTTGACCTTTAGGTACATATTGATATTGAGGTTGACCTTGAGGTACATATTGATACTAGGGTTAACCTTGAGGAACGTACTGTCCCGTAGGTATGTACTATCCTTGAGATTGCCCCCCAGGCGCAAACTGAGTACCTTGAGGTTTCCCCCCAGGGATATACTGGGTACCTTGAGGTTGCCCCCCAGGCACATACTGGGTACCTTGAGGTTGCCCACCAGGCGGAGATTGGCCACCTTGTGGTTGAGGATTAGGAATAGAACCTGACATCATGAGAATATCTTCTACACTCAACAGTTTAGTACCATTATTTCTAGTTAATAACTTTTGTTCAATAGGTTGAGGAGATGCTCCCGAAAAAGTACCAGACATGGACTGATACCCAGCGGGAACAGAAGGACTGTTGTACAAAAAGGCTTCCGAAGATTGAGAAAACATGGAAGATTGTTTGGACATATTCAACGGAGGATAGTAACCTTTAGGTGTTGGGTGATAAGAAATACGAGGTGGTGAAAAACTTAGTCCCGGGTTTTCCAAAAAATCATTCAATGAAAGATACCAAGCACTGCTCCTAGGTGGACTGTAAAAGATTGGTTCACGCTCCCTGAGGTCTAAAACAGGTCGATCTTCTGGAATAGGGATGCCTTCTTCGTTTTCCGAAATAGCAAGTTCTTCAATAGCTATTAGTCCAGAAGGAAGATTTTGGGTAATTATCGCTTCTACCCTAGGTGAACTAGGACCACTAGAAGCTGGAGAAGCAAACCCTGATATTGGAGTAGCGGCAGTTTCAGATTCGGGTTCAGATATTTTAGGTTCTTCACCTATATCACTAGTAGATGAAACACTACCAGTAACTTCTGAAACGAATAAAGGCTGCATACTATAATCTGCTATTAACGTTGAAAAATCAAGATATCCCACCAAAGCAGATTCTCCTCTTTCAGGTGACCCACTTCTACTGTCTCTAGGAGTTACCAGGGCCCGTAGCCCTTCAAGTAGGCTTGGTGAAAACTCAGGAGGTTGGCCCTGAAGTCTACGAGACTTTCTCGGTAATTCAGCCACGGTTAAAAACTTTTAACTCTTTCACATGAAAGCAAAGTAAAATCTCAATGAAAACCACCTAAAGTCTCTAAAGAACCAAACAAATTGAATCACACGCCTAAAGAATCTAGGAGATCAATCACACACAAACAGTAACTTTCTGTACCAAAAACACTAGTTGGTGATGAAATCCAACATCGCAGAATTCAATACAGAAATAGCGGTTGAAACTGTTACCCCGGCAACCTGCTTAATGAATAGACTGGCACAAGTTTCTCCACTAAACCGTCTCGAGTGAAGAGAACCCCCCAGAAAATCCAAGTGAGTCTAGCCGATGTCTACTCCAGGTACAGTGGGATCTTCCCGCCACCGTCACCTTAGGAAGAATCTTATAGAATATGGTCACTATGGTTACCAACAGAAACAAATATACCTAGGGGAACAGTCTACGATCCGATACGCACGCAAGGGCAGAGTAACAAGCTCAATCCCCTTGAAGGCTCCTTGACATAAATCAAGGTGTACCAACAAGTGACCCCGGGCTCCTCGACAATGGTTAATCCGAGGTTTACCGTTTTTAATACGTAAATATCTGGCGTCGTTCCCAATGAGGAAGGATTGATTCCCACACTGGTTCAGACACGATCTCATGCTTCTCCTTTAAGAGGAGCTTTCCCAGAGCATAGATGCAACAATTGGATTTCTCCCCTACAGCAAGATACAACTACTTGTTTGTTTTACTGTCTTGGAGAGTTAAGTACTCCCTACTCCAAGACACTAGCCTAAGCTATGTTGGTGTAATAGAACCCTAGAAATAAAAAGATTTCTAGATTAATTTTACTTTAAGCGTTATTTTTATTGGTTTTTGATTAAGTCAAGAGGTGCGGAGATGAAACTCGCGGTGTGAAGACTCGACTTGAAATCACTAAAAAGATGCACTTAAGATGATTAAACAATCTTTTCTCTTCAATGAACTTCTAACTAGGAAAGAGTTTGAGAATGCAAATTCGTGTAAACACAAATCTTTCTTAACAAACAAATTGAAAGAAGAGTTTTTGTTCCAATGCACTCAAAACGAGACAACTAGTTATTTGCACAATAATTTCATTTTTCATTCAAATGCTATCAAAACAAACCTTTTCAAAAGAGATTTTTGTATTTTTATAAAAAAACTCACAACTATGACTAAAGCAAATCTTGAGAAAACTATAAATAAAGAAAATCGTAAGATCTACAAACTATAAAAAACTACTTGAAGTAAAAGCTTACAAGATGTTTTTTTTAAGGATGTTTTACTTGGCGATAAGCAAACCAAAGACTAACTTTTCCGGAATCACAAATCAGTCAAAAACAAGTGATTTTTGTTCTTTTTTGTAAAAGTGAAATCCAAACTTTTAACACAAGCTTTTTGAAGTTTTGCAAAGAGAAAACACAAGATGGGTTCCTCAACAAAGGTAGATTTTGCAAATGGTCAGACTCATAAGAAGGCCAGTAAAAACCAAGGTGATCTGAGGCTTCTACGCTTCTAAGCTTTGAGCTACTACACGACCAAAATGAAAATCAAGACCAGCAACCAAAACTTCTAGGAATTTCACCTAAAACTCTAACACCAATGAAATTAAACCAAGGAAAGCTTTTAACAAGTCACATGCAGGTCTGGGCAGAGGATAACAACATCTAAACCAAAATAAAACTAATTGAAAGAGTAAATTTTAAGTTTTTCAAAATTTTAGCAGGGTTCGCAGGCTCAGAGTTTACAGAGGTGCATGCACGCTCTGTGTGCAAAGTAAACATGCATACAAGTACGCACTGTGATACAAGCACAGGGTGCAGACTTCTCCGAAAGTTATGAAAAGCAAAAACAAACCTAGATCCACTAAATCCACCCAATTCCACACACAACAAGCCAAAAACAGAAACAAAAGACAAGTTTCTCAGGTCAAAGTAAAAACAAGGAAAACAATCAAGTCCCCAGCGGAGTCGCCATTTTGTCACATGGAATGAGTCGAAGTTGCGGAAAAAATCGACCTTCCTAGTATCTAAAGATATCTAGTGACAAGTAAGCCAATCAAAAACTATCTTTCTCTAAATATGAAATCAAAAACAAAGCAAACAAGTGTTTTAGGCCTACCTTGGGTCTAATGCAAGTTTGTGGAAGACTCGCTCTCTCGCTCTAAATGAGCTCCCTTGAAGTGTAATTCTGCAAACACAAACAAGCAAACAAATTAAATAGCACCTGAAAAGCCAATATCATAAAGCATATTCATCATAATGATCAAGGAGATTATGAAACAAACCACATAAGACAATTGTTGAGAAAAATGAATCTGATTGTATTAATTCAAATGAAAGAAGAACTTTACAACATGTGCCTTGATGTTGTACAAGCTCCTCCCAGGGTCGGACAAGAAGTCTCCTCTACTTTGACAAGTTTCACTCACTTCCCAATGAAACCAAAAGGTATGTGATCTCTCCTCTCAAGTTTAACTAGCAAGTCTCAATTCCATCAGCATTTACCCTCAAAAATGTTTAGCTTCTAACCTCTCCAGCAACTGACCCAATGCCTTAATTTATAATGCAATGGAGGGAAGTTACTAGGTCCTCCTTCAAAGGGATAAAGCCCTCCTTCAAAGGGATAGCTCCTCTTATCAAGGTATTAACTCCTTCTCTTTTGGGACGCATGAACCACCTTAGAACGAACAATCCACGTCAAAAATCCTTCTAGAAACATCTAGAATTAACCCAAAAGTGAGTTTTTTTGGATAAACTTGCTCCTTTTTTACTTTTACAGGGGTACGCACCCACCCCTTTAGAGACAGAGCGTGCAGATACACGGGGAATATGAACAAAGGGTGCGGGCCCGCAGGCAAAAGTGAGAGAAAGTGCGGAACCAAAGTAATATTGATTTTCAATGTCTTTCTCTCATTTGCAAAGCTTCACATGAAGAGCTAAGGTTTGAGACTTGCTTAGGAGGCCAGTATAAGTGATGGTAGACCCATACTGACTGCAAATAGTCATGGTGACGATATTTTTGTGTAACAGACACACACTCACTTGTCACCCGAGCATAAGGAAGAAGAAAGGATGTGAGACAAAGGAGGACGAAAGAAGACAAGAAGATCGAAGTTTTGGGATCAATTTTGGGTTGCTTCTCTCCACAAGTACGACGAGATCTAGGGTCTCCATCTGTTGCAGAAAGGTCAAGATGGAGTCACACCAAAGTGTCAAAGATTGGTGTCAACGGGGTCTAGTTTGAAGAACGAATTCACCAGGAAAGAGAAGGAGGAATAACGAAGTAAAAGGAAGATAGATCTCTCCATTATCATCTCTTTAATGTGATTTAGGGTTTCTGAAGCTAGGTCTCAAAGTTACAGAAATTACAAGTAAGCCAAAATTTCAGTAAGGAAGGACGAAGTTGCAGTACCAATGTCATTGAGGTCAAAGTTAAAGTCAAGGAAGAAGTTGCATTGACTTGAGGATTGATTTGGTCTTGGAGGATTCTTGGTCAAGGGTCTAGGCCTTGGAATTCATCAATTGAAGATTCTATAAGACAAAGAATTAGTTTGGGTTTTCCTCTCAAGTTTGGAGAGGTTTTGGCCCTCGTTGATCACCTATATCTTGTGTCCTTTGTCTCGTTGTTATTTATGATTTTGGTAGTTGTTTGATGAAGAATAACACATAATACTAATCAAGTTAAGAATAACACAATTTAAAAAAAGTAAAAAGTAAAAAGGCTTCACAAGCAGTTACCATTACTAGAGAAATCACCTCTTGACTCAGCCTTAGATTTCTCAAAATGGTATCAAAGCTAAGGTGACAAAATCAAAGAAGAGAAGTTCAACAAGGGACATTGAAATATTCAAGGATTGAAATTCTCGCAGATCTAGAAGATCATCTCATCCTAAAAGCACTTTAAAGTCAAGATCTACTAGGAATTGTCAAAACCATCAGAGGATTTTGAGGTCTAAAATGCGCCTCCTAAGAAAAATGTACAACCAAAATAAATTTTATAAGAACCAATAGGATTCACGCTGATGATGTCAACTATGCGGGATGATTCACCATATTCGGAGTAAAAAGGTAAAAAGAATAATAAAATAATAAAACTACTTTTTCAACTCGTATTTTCAACTTATCCCTCTAAGGTTTTACTCAAATTTCAAGCGAGAATACTCGTTGGATGCAAAATTTAATTCCTCATCCAAGGAGTATCCATATTACATACTTTCGATGGACCCGTCTACACGAAAAATGAAAAATACATGAAAACCGTTATTGCAATCACATTTTTCATGTATTTCTCATTTTTCATGTAGCAAGGTTCGTCAAAAGCATACAACATGGGTACTCATTGAATGAGGAATCAAATTTTGCAACCAATGAGTGTTGTCTCTCGAAATTTGAGAAAACCCATAGGGAAATAAATTGAAAATACAAGTTGAAAAAATAGATTTTCCCCCTTCTAAAATTTGATGATGTAATTTAATATTATTTTATTATTTCTACTATCATTTTATAATTTCCTTAGGAGACTCATTTTAGACCTCAAAACTCCCCTAATGCCAAAATTGAGGAAGAAGTCTACACCTGGAAAAGTCTCGAGATCCTCACTCAAGTCATCTTCAAAGAAAAGACCCCAAAGACCCCACCTCTACTCAAGTTGAAGAAATCTTAAAATCAAAGTAACTTGAAGTATACTCATCCAAAAAAAGCAAGATCAAGGTCATTGTCATAATCATCAACAAGCGCAGTGTCATCATCATCAAAAGTTTGAAGGTGATCTGCCTCTCTTTTGAGTCAAGGATCACTCTTTGAAGAAAACTATCTTCATCAAGGAGAAGTTTTATATTACCTATATCATCATCAAATTCAAGAAGCAACAAGTTGAAGGAGCATCTTCACAAGTAAGTATATTTATGTCTACATCTGAATTTTTCAAAATATTTTTTTGCAAGGAAAGCAACAAGTTGGTTGGGGTTTCAAACTTTCTTGCATGGAAAAAGAGGACATATCTTAATCTCATTGAAAATAAGGTCATGGAACATGTTAAGGGCTCAATCACCAAACCTCCAAAAGAAAATGTTTAAGCACTTGCAAGATATATGAAAGGGGAAGTAAGAGCTCAAAGGATTCTCATAGAATCCATCAAGGATCCCCTCATTCCATATGTATCTAAACTCAAAACTTCAAAAGAAATATATGACAAATTGGTAGAGTTGTCTTCCATAAGCACTGCGGGAGAAGTAGTCTCACTAAGACAAGAAATTTACAAGCCATGGATATCAAAAGAAAAAGGAATAACCTCATTTTTATCAAGATCTCTGATATAGGGATCGACTTCAAGATCTGGGAGAAATAATGTCTGACAAAGAGATGACCACCGTAGTACTAAATGCACTGCCGGAGTAATGGGGTAACTTTATATCAAGCATTTATGGGAAGAAGGAAGCTACTCCATTCAAGGATCTATGGTTACTATGCAAGATTGAAGAAACCAAGTTGAAGGCAAAAACTGATGTAGGATCAAAAGAGCAAATTCAAGCATACGTTGTTATGGCAAAGAGAAAAGGGAAGTTTGGGAATTTGGTCCTCATAAAAAAAAGAGCATAGCAAACAGTGCTATGGATGTCAAGAATATGGGCATTACAAGAGAGATTGTCATAAACTCAAGACCGCCAATAACAAAAGGGGAAGAGAATAAAAGCGCATTACCAAAGTAGAGAAAGTTGAAAAGAAAAAATCCAAGAAAGATGAAGTAAAAGATCTCCGCTATGATTGAAATAGTCTTCCTCACCTAGTTTTTTTCAAGTTTTCATTTTTCAAATTTTATGTTGTAAGATATGGCTAGCACAAGTCACTAAGGAGCATGATAAGATGCATCATGGCATCATAAAAGCATTAAAAGCAAGAGCTCATGACATCATCATAGAGAAGCATGAAAGATCGTTGAAACAAAAGTCTATGAAAAGATATAGCTCTTGGTAACCTCATTAGTAGCATAAGTGGTACTTATGAGAAGAAGAAAAGGACATCTAGTACAAAGTTCATCATACATCAGTCAAAAGGAAACATTTGGTGGATGAGGACACTCAAGATCCTCTATTAGAATCTCCATTAAAAGGTTCACCGATTAAAAGGAAGCAAGTGTTTCATTAAGAATTCCAACTTGTAAGAATTCATGGGATGGTGGAATGATGTCAAAATAAGTGAAGCAGGTCAAAGAATTAAAGTTCTTTCAATCAAGGAAATTGTTGAAGGAAGTCTAGATGACCTAAAGTAAAATGAGGTATGTAAGCTTGTATTTAAACTAGAGTCATCTTATATGGTTGCAAGTAACTTGGATAAATGCTCTATCTCGAGAGCATTATCAAAAAAAAGGATCTCCTCCTTTCAAAGGATGCAGCGAGGCATGGTTCACATATTGACTAGATGAAATCAACATAATATGTACTCATATGAAATATGAGGTGGTTAACAAAAATTGGAGGAGCTCTGGTTGGAAGTCACTAGAAAGAAAATATGCGAAGAAAGAAAAAAAGACCATGAAATATGCCACTGTGGAAAAGGAAATCAACATCAAAGCACAGAGAGATTTGACTATAATGTCTCCATGAAATATATGAACACATTGATGAAGTCTGAAAAAGAAAAAGACCCTTGATAATATATATATATCTTTTGGGGATGTGTTAGCATGTATGCAAGATGTTGATGCAAACAGAGATATGTCATGATGAAAGACCATCACAAAGGTAATTTTGATTTAATGTTCATTTCTTAATTTTTTAATAATATATGGATGGGCTTATGCAACGCTGTCAAGCGAAGAATTGTAGATGCCTTCCACAACTAATGCCCATGTGGCAAGATGAAAGATCCTTAAGGAGACATGGCATGAAAAAAGACCAAATATGGACTAATAGATCACTTTCCAATGAAAGGAATGATGACATGACTAACATGACTCATGGATAATTGTGCCCTACAAAGAAGTTTTAAAAGATGTATACTCTATGACAAAGAAGAAATTCATGACATCAAAGGATGGAGTTCTAAAAGCAACTAGTGATGTCATAATCTCCACTTAAGGAGTTGCTAGAAGTATGCCCCTGATCAAGAGGGAGCTTAGTCAAGTCCCTAGTTAAGATGGAGTTTGGGTACATTCCTTTTATGGAATGGGTTGGTCTTCCCTGCTTCTCTACTTCATGTGTCGTGCACTAAACCAGGGCTAAAAGCAATAAGTCTTAGTGAAGGCCATGCGAAGAGATAGACACATCATTCTTCTCTCCACCTACGAAGATAGAATGGAGGATTGGGTAAGCATATAGCATCCAATACTCTTTGAAAATGTGGTAGGTCATCCAAGAATGGAGGATTGGGTAAGCATATAGCATCCAATACTCTTTCAAGATGTGGTAGGTCATCCAAGATAAGAGTAGTAGTAGAACACTGATATTCTTTGAGGACAGGAAATCCAAGATAAGAATAATATTGGTGTACCATACTCTTGAGAGAACCCGGATAGGGTATCTTCTAAGAGAAACAATGATAAGAGTGTCTATAAATCATTGGTCTCACCAGCATTGTGCTCTGATATTGTGGAGAGAGAGAGTTGTTACTCAAGGCCTTGCTACGTGACAATGTTGGAGGATATGATGCGAACCAAATGGGTTACCAATCTGACTCTTCTTATGAGAATTCTTCAAATTGAGAATGTCCCAAGTACCTTGTATTAATTATGAATACCTCCCTAGTTAAGAGGGAATGTTGAAATATGTAACTAGGGTCGGTCTTCATAATAACATGTGTAATCATGATTTTATGTAATTGATGTAAAGAAGAAAAATAAAATTGTTTTGTAATGTTTGAGTCATGGGTTTCATGATCAAGGAATTTTACTTTTTAGGTGAAGCTCCCATTGTAAGCTATTAGGTTTGGTCATAAAGTCTATTGAGTCAAAGTCAAGTATTGTAGACCCATTTGGGCATGTTACATATATTTTTGAGTCATTGCAAAAAGTCTAAAGATCTTCCAAGACCAAGTCAAAGCACCTCCAACAAGTCGGCCTGAAAGCATTGCCAAGTCGGCCTCAAGTCATTGTCAAGAAACCTATACACGCAGGTACTCGACCTCTCTCAAGGATACACACTCACTTGTCACTCGAGCACAAGGGAAGAAGAAAGGATGGAAGATAAAGGAGGAAGAAAGAAGCC
Source organism: Pinus taeda (assembly GCA_000404065.3). Taxonomy (NCBI): domain Eukaryota; kingdom Viridiplantae; phylum Streptophyta; class Pinopsida; order Pinales; family Pinaceae; genus Pinus; species Pinus taeda. The sequence goes on along the minus strand of APFE030620963.1, from coordinate 77,519 downwards.
TCTCTCAAGGACACACACTCACTTGTTACTTGAGCACAAAGGAAGAAGAAAGGATGGGAGATAAAGGAGGAAGAAAGAAGACAAGATAATCAAAGTTTGAAGATCAATTTTCGGTTGCTTCTCTCCACACTTGCAAAGAGATCTAGAGTCTCCATTTGCTGCAAAAAGGTCGAGTTGCAGTGACACCGACTGTCAAATATTGGTGTCAACAAGGTCTAGTTTGAAGGACGATAAAGGAGGAAGAAAGAAGACAAGATAATCCAAAGTTTCCAGATCAATTTTCGGTTGCTTCTCTCCACACTTGCAAAGAGCTCTAGAGTCTCCATTTGTTGTAGAAAGATAGAGTCGCAGTCACACCAAACTGTCAAATATTGGTGTCAACAAGGTCTAGTTTGAAGGACGAATTCACCAAGAAAGGGAAGGAGGCATAGTGAAGGCAAAGGAAAATAGATCTCTCCATTATCTCATCTCTCATGTGATCTAGGGTTTCTAAAGCTAGGGCGAGAAGTTGCAGGGAAGCCAAAATTGCAATAAGTAAGGTCGAAGTTGCAGAAAAAGTGTTGTTGAGATCGAAGTTAAGTCAAGGAAGAAGTTGCTTTGACTTAAGGATTGATTTGGTCTTGGAATATTCTTGGTCAATGTTATAGGTCTTGGAATTTGTCAATTGAAGATTTTATAAGAAGAAAAAATCATTTGGGTTTTCCTCTCAAGATTTGAGAGATTTTGGCCATGGCTGATCACTTACATCTTGTGAACTTTGTCTCATTGTTCTTCATGATTTTGGTAGTTATTTGATAATAAAAAAACACACAATAATAATCCAGTTAAAAAAACATAATTAAGAAAAGTAAAAAAACTTCACTTATCATTACTAAAAAAATCACATCTTAACCCTGCCCTAGATTTCTCAACACCATATGCACATATATATTATCAAAAAACTCAACACCATATGCCCATATGTATTATCAAAAAAATCATATGCCACGTCTCTCTATCCATTTTGGAAATCTCTAACTACGACTATGTTCCATATGCCCATACATATTAACTTTCATACACGATAAAAACTCTAACACTGATCAAAAAAAATTTCCAATAATATTACAATTCAATTTTTAATATATTTTAGAAACATAAAAAGGCGGGATTAAAAAACAATTAAAAAGCTATCTAAAGCTAAAAGCATAACTAAATAGGGAATATAACAATTGCATATAATTCCCTAATAAAGTAAATTTAATCTAATCTAATCTCATCTAATTTAGATTGTCCTTTCGACAAAATGGTAAAACATTTATTCGACTATCCAACCAACCCCAAGGGTTTTGTTTGCTAGATAAATCTTCCAGGGATGCAGCTTTGCTGATCCCAGCATGGTTTCCACGGAGTTACCATATGTAAGAAGATCATCCAATGCAAACTAGACGCCCTTGATTGATTGGTCTTTAACCCCTAACAGTTACAAGCATAAGCATGTAGGTTTTTCGGGAACCCAAGTTATTATGCACTTAATCCGAAGCCACAAGGATGTTTAATTCTTAAACAGGTACATATTTTGTTTTCGTATCTAGGTCACTCTGCACTTTTTCCAATCTCGCAGGGTGCTGTAACAGGCAGTGAATAGCTGCCAATGCAATCGGAGGCAATCATGTAACAATCCCAATTCAGCTTGCAATATGAACCGAATCATGGCAGTCTCATTGAAATACACACAATCGTTAAAATTGTCTGCCACCAAATAACCTAGAAGATTCTTCCATCTTTGAAAACTAAAAAAGCATGAACCGTGTGGCCCACAAACTCACAGAATTCCTAATTAATACGATGGAAATATGAAACCGAGAAGCATCGCAGCATGATATATTCCATGGACTCAAATTCCAGAAAAGATGCATATTATTTATTGCTTCAAAGACAATATGCCTATTTTTTTAATTGTTATTGCTTCAAAAACAATATGCCTATTTTTGTAATTGTTATTGCTTCAAAAACAATATGCCTATTTTTGCAATTGTGGAAATATAACATCTCTAGCATGTATTATTGACCGTCTAATCTTATATATGATCTTCAATCTTCCATTGTTTCGGCCGAAGATAGTTATCAAAGAAAGAAAATAATATATTTACAAATCTTTCATCATCATAATTATCACTCTAATTTCGCAAACATACTTGTGTAGCATGCAGGCTACTAATTAATCGCATGCAAACAAACAAATTCCAAGTCACAAACACTGTTCACTGAGATATGAGATAATACTTGAAATGCCCGATAGCCACACAAAGAACGAACAAGAATAACTTTCCCGTCTGTACAAATTTGAGTTTCAATGAATACATGAGACTAAACTTTAAAAAAAAAGAACGTTATCACAACAAACGGAAGTCGAACCATTCAAAATGCTACAAAGTACACACAATAATGTGTGCTTACAAACGACTTTATTTAGTTTTCATAAAAACATAAAAAGAGCCATGACTGATCAATTTGTGGCCACAAAATTTCCTGAAACGTCACGCTGAATTACCCCAATGTAGGTCATTCTGGACCACAGCAGACCCGAAAACAAATTTACAGTGTCACGCAAGGCCTTCGTAGCTATATACTTCATGGCTTCAAAACCAAAGGCTCCTCTTACTTGATGAAAACTGACAACGTATAGCTTTCTTTGGATGTGCTATCCTAAACTGTATGTCTCCACAATTGTCTTCAATATAGAAGCAGCTACGCCCCTCCTAAGTCATCATAAGTTAAAAACCTCATCTTCCAATACACTAAACTATCTAGCTTATCAGTTTGGAATAGAGATACAAAATTACAGATAGATTAGCGAAACTGTGCCACAAAACCTCTTCAAAATTAGAAGCATGATTGTCTACAACTCCACTTCAAAAAGGAGCTGAACCAGTCCTTCGAAGGGTGTGCTTTGGTTGTGGTGGAGGTACAGAAGGCAGCAATTTCTCCAAGAACTGTCACATCAAAGACAAATTCATTAGTTGCAAGTAACAACAGGACTTAGAAAAACATGCAAAAGGAATAAAAGGGAAAGAAAAGAAAAAGATAGAATGATAATTTCCTCCTAAACTGAAAAACGTTAATGTTTCCAATTAACCAGAGAGGAAAAATAGGAACAGTTATAAGAGGACAATGGCAGATACACAACTCTTGATAGTCATCCTCTAAAATCAAAAAAAACATGACAGAAAAAGTGTAGGCTTCCACTTCAACAGGCCCATAAGGATTCTAACAAGAAAGCCAGATGTTAGAAGTGTAACCATGCACAATTGCATCTATATCACCAATTTGTAGGTTTCAAATAATAATAGCACCCATATCACTAGTTTGTAAGTACAACCAATTTATTTCTCTGCCTTGAATACATAATAAACAATGGAGTCAAAGATTTGATTTATGTTCAGAACTTATCTGGCAAGCTGACCCAGCATGTGGAATCTTTCTAATTCCAAAAGTTACTTCACCACCTGGCTAGTGTGTTTCCAATTCCTAGACAAAAATTCGTTTCAACAACTATCTTTTCACTTTCTGCATGCACATGTCCCATCATGAAATTTTGAATGAAGCTGGCATAAAAATAGCTTAAAGAGCCAATTTGTGGCATTTTTATATTAATCAGGACAGCTGTTTTTGACATTGGCACATATTTACTTGACAAAAATTCGTTTCAACAACTATCTTTTCACTTTCTGCGTGCACATGTCCCATCGTGAAATTTTGAATGAAGCTGGCATAAAAATAGGTTAAAGAGCCAATTTGTGGCATTTTTATATTAATCAAGACACAGCTGTTTTTGACATTGGCATATATTTACTTGATATGTAGCGATAGAAATAGAGGAAATATCTCCATTTCATAGGCTGGGTTACACTCTTCTAAAGATGGAGATTCTGTCAGAAAATGCATTTAAGGGAGGAGGAGAATAATGAAACGACTTTCTTGATGTTTTAAAAAGTTCATCATCGAGATTGTGGATGTTTTTTTTACAATTGAACGGCACAGGATTCTGACGTTTTTGTTCCATGCCTAAAGTTTAAACACTAATTGGTGAGGGTTGTTCAATCATGAAAATGATTATGGAACTTTGAAGTTTGAACCCTTCAAAACCAATGTCTTTAGTTGGGAATTATCTTCTCAAACACAGACTTTGGAACCTCTTTAGATACTTTATTGGGACCCCCCTTCATATACTTGATTAAGCCAAACAAATGTCTTCCAAGTTTTGTAGTGATGACTCCAGAAATACAATGACCTTTTGTAGACTATATAATGCCCATACTATCATGTTTGCACACAATCATTAATAAAGATAATCGGTGTATAAAGTATAGACAGGGAATTTTTACTGAGGAAATGAAACGATTGCCTCAATGTTTCAAAAAGTTTATCCTCGCCATTGTAGATGTTTGGTTTATGACTGAACTGCACAGGATTCTCTTGTTGTTTTTGTTCCATCCCCAAGCACTGATTGAAGGTTGTTCAATCATGAGAATAATAAGAGTCTAGAACCCTTCAAACCATCTATACTCATCAAACATGGAATGTTTAAGAGCCAGATGCTATGTAGAAACACTTTATTGACCGTTAGACAATAGATGTAACTAACTTTGACAAGGCCCAATAATGCTTATAGCTAAGTCTAAATGGTCTTTAGATTGTAACTACCTTCTCAAATAGGCTTTACTATCCCTTTATATACTTGATTAAGTCAAACAAATGTCTTCCAAGTTTAGAAGAGATAACTCTACACTAATGGCGATCTCTTGTAGCCTATATAAAGCCCATTCATATCATGTTTGCAAAACAATGATTAATAAAGATAACCGGCATATAAGCTATAGGAAAGGAAGTGTTACTGAGGAAATGAAATGCCTGTCTCGAGGATTGAGAAAGTTATCCCCGATTTTGAGGATGTTTTGTTTACGAAATTATAATTGAGGTTCACACGGTTCTGCTGTTTTTGTCATCAGCCTAAACAGTGACCGGTGAAGGTTGTTCAATTGCAAAAATAATTATAGAACTTTGAAACCTTCAAATCCAAAGTATACCCGTCACGTATGAGATGTGTAAGAGCCAAATGATATGTAAAAATACTTGACTGGCCATCATATATTTGAAGGAATGTAACTAACCTTGCTGGGCTCAACAATGCTCAGGCAGGGATATATGGTCTTTACCTTCTCAAGCAGGCTTTTGTAGTCCTTTATATAATTGATTAAGGCAAACATATGTCTTCCAAGTGATGACTCTAGACTTACGGTGACATCTTACAGGCTATAAAAAGCTCATTCTTATCATGCATGCCACTCAATCATTAATAAAGATAATCAGCATATAAGGTATAAACAGTTAAATGTGTTACGAAGGCAGTCTTGATGAGGAGGGAGTTGAAGACGTTGAAGTCATTCAATAATTGAATGGTGCTAAAGTATAATACTAGGGTCAAGGTTAAATTTTATAATGATATCGTTGAAGTTGTTCAAGGAAACTCTGTCATAGAAGTGCCCTCTGCAGTTAGAACCTCCATGAGGAATAACGACTCTCAACTGCACTCGCACCCGGAACTCCCAAATGGATAATTGTTTTTCCTCAAGAATGGAAGGCAATCCTCATTCTTGTTTTTCTTAGATGATGTAGCCACCATTGCCACACCAACATTGGTGTCTCTTTCTAATTCTTTCCTCTTAGATGCAGTCACTCCTAAACATGCTCCAATTCCACGAGATGGTATGTCCAACAAATGTGCTTTCACACAGAAATAGGTGCTTCTGAATTGAGTGTTGCAAAAGTTGCATGTCCAAAGAACATTGCCTCCTCCCTTTAACTTGATATCTGACCCTTGATCTCTTGTAATATACTTCCACAAGGGATATTTACTTTCATGAGCTTGGTGTCTTGCTAAATTGATGTTTCTCTCAACATTTGAAGTTGTTGTTGCAGCCCCACTTCAACAGATGGAACACTGGCAGACACTGATGAAATTTAAAGAGGGTGGGGGCAGTACCAATGGGGACATTCCTCCCCTTCTTTTGCCCCTTCCCTGCTGCGCTTGATTGAGCCATGACTGCTGTGAAACTAAAGAAAAAGGCACCACTGTAAAGTTGTGCATGTTAGCTAAATAAACAGGAAAACTGTTGAAGCAAAATCAAAATAGAAGAAAACAAAGAACAAAAAAAAAAAAAAAATCCACCTACTTGTACCTTGAATCACCTCCAAAACATGTCTCTCTTTTGTTGGTCGCTCCCACGGTCCCACAACACCCAAACAGTAAAAGCAAATGGACAAATGCAGCCCAATTTCAGCTTTTACCAAGCCCGTGGGTCGCTTTTTGGCTACCACATGTCCGGAAATCATGATTCGTTGTGGGCACAAATCCCCAAACTCTAACACACACCAAATGTGAATTGGACACATGTCACCAGCAACTCGTGTCCTACACGATGGATTCACAACATGCGAGGGGGGGCCTGCATCCGCTGACTTAGCCTCTCACATGATTACTTTTACTTCGAGGAGGAAGTTGTGATCACCAAAGCTCATACTTGGGGGTTCAAATTTTATGTAAAGCTCTACAACATCGAATCAATAAGGATACAACTCCCTCGCCCCCCTCAAAAAACAATGTTTATGTCACCATTTATCAAGCCTATAGACATGCATGGTTTGGAGGTTTAAGGGCCTAGCCTGCTCGATTTGAATTGGACCTAGACAGACAGAGTTCAACCCCTCATGCTTTACCACATTATTAGAAGCAAGAGGACAATACCACAACCCCTCATTCAAGCAGTGTTTGTAGCGATCAAGGTTGTCTCCAGATTGGTCGAGCTTTTGCATAGTCTCTAGAGCTTAGTTGGCTCGACAATATGTAAGGACTAAAATCCATCCCTGCATACTTACTCATTAAAGACCACTACTCAATCCACACCTCTTCTGCAAATGTATTGTTGGTTTTTAAAGGTATCATGTTTCCTTCGATTGGTATATTGATTGGACCAATTCCCCACCCCCCTCAAGTACTTCTTTAGATGTTATCAATCATCTTATGTCGATTAAGCAACAGTTGAACAATATTATGAAAGGGGATATATACAAGCTTGAAGTAATACATCTAATAACTTGGATCAACCCCCTAACCTGGCCCCAAGGCAGGGTGTGTTAAAACTCAAGATAGCCTTCTACACAAAGCAATCCATGGAGCTAAGGGGCAGTTTCATTGTTTAAACACCCTACATGCTTCGATATTAGATTCATGGGTTGAAGATCCTTTTGCGCTAGTTTCAAGTTGGCTCCCATCCACTCCAAGTGGACATCAACATTAAAGTAAACTGCAAATAGAACATAAACATAAATCGCAGAAGACAAGCCAAGACAAGAGGACACAAGATGTGGCACTAGCTAGGGACAAACCCCAATGTGGGGAAACCCTTGATCAATTCTTCTTATATGTTTTTCAATAGTTCAGCAGAGATAGAGAGAGATAGTACATTTACAATAGAAGTCAACACTTTGACTTATCTAGATAAGAGCATAGATCATCACTAAGAAGATGATACATGAGATCAGTTGAAGACATGTTGCTTCAACTGATTCTCCAAGTTGACTCCACCCATCATTGTGCTGCATCTCGTCATCATACTACACCTCACCATGCTTCACCATGTTGCACCCATCATCACAATGCTGGACCTTATGACCATGTTGTACGCATCATATTGCTGCACCCTATGCTGCACTGTTGTCCCACTGTTTAACACTATTGTACTTTGTGCCACTGTTGCACCATGTTGTCACCCATGTGCTTGCTACACCATTATTGCTTCGTGTACTTGTTGCACCAAGTACCATATTGTTGTCCCAATGTGCTTGCAGCACTATGCTTGATGCACCTGGTTGTTGTTGTTGTCCCATGTACCATACCATTATAGCACCATGAACTTGCTGCACTAAATACTAGTTGTCCCATGTCCCATACCACTATGTACAGCCACCAATTTGACTCCCATAGACTGCCCAACAATCTGGTCCAAATTAATCCTCAACACCTACAAGAAATGTCATAGACAACATACCTTAGCTCACTGATTTGAGGTCTGATTTGTTTGTTGCAACTTAGGTCTGGTTAGGGCATATCACAGTGCCTTTACTAGCCTTCTTCCACCCAAATTTGCTCCAAGGTAATGCGGTTGCCCTCCTTGGTGGGGATGAGACCCTTCACAATAGTCCTGGGCGGTTCTAGCCTTTACAAGGTCCACGGCCTACCCTCACAGTAAGCTTCCATAGATTTGCAGCAAACTAGTTAAGGGTTTGCCCGTCCTCTAAACAATTGATGTCGCTGCCCTTCCTTGCAATAATTCGATCACCTGTGATGGCCTAAGACAGCCTTTCAAACCTTCGTTGGAATGTTGCTTTAGCTACAGCCTAGTCATCCCTTTACTCGGCCTGTTACAAAAGAGAACAATCCTCAAATACATCCATTGCTTGGCCTCCTTCATCTCCTCCACATCACGTTGTCCAGAACCTCCTCAGCCTTCTTAATAGCCTCCAAAAACCACGCTATTCAATCCTCTTTTTGCTACGACTAAAATAGAAAATGTTTAGGGTGGCTGAACAACGTTTAGGGCAACTTCGATCTAGACAATGTATAGCCTTGTTTCCACCATAAGGGTTTCCCTCCATGTAACCTACCACATTAGGATGTAGAGCCTTCTCTTCATTGCCTGCATCTAAATCTAGGGCATGCCTTCTCTATGACAGTGTTGAGCTAGGGCATCCTCTCCTTAGGGCTGCATAGATTCTTAGGATCTCTTCCTCCCACCAAAACCCAAAGACAATTGGAGAGGAAGAGAAAACAAGAAGTGTGTGTGAAAAATGACTCTCAAGTCATCTCCTTTTATACAAAAACGTTGAGCACATGTGGGGTTTATTTGGTTGTTGGCCGACCTTGACGAATTGTCTTATAACACAAATAAATTCATAACTCCATGAATGCTTATTGGAATCAGATGATCTTTAGATCAATCCTACACCTCTCGATGAGAGGGATCCAAAAAAAATATCAATTGCCATAAATAAGATGACCCACATGGAGTTTGGCCCTAGTTGCCAATGTTAACACAAGATCTACTGCCTATGCCACTTGTAGGATACCAAGACAAATTCTTACCTTGTATTTGCACGCCCTTAGTACTATGAGATACACAAATGATACAACTATTTTTTAAGTGTCTCAAAATTTCCTCCCAATTTTCTTTCGAGTACCCAAGCCAACTATGTTTAGCCCTACATGCCAAAGGCTCTTAGAGCAAGGATTATTCTTACTTTACCTACCCCCTCAATTGGATATCTTCCAAAGGATCACATCCTCTCTTCTACGCTCCCAATAGACAAGGGAGGTAGTTTGTATGTAACGTTGAAACTTTACATCCATTCGTATATTTATCAGGAAATAGTAACAAAGATGGAGGAAAGTCACAATGATGGAGGAAAGTCAGTAGATAGACAAAAGCAAGGATGATAAAGAAGGAAAAAGACATGACTTAACATCCATGGCAATAAACAGTCTAAAACATGAAAACAATCACTGCCAAAAACTCAACTATTAACAAGAAATTGAAAGGGTTATCACAATCCAACTTTGAAAATTTTAAATAAGCATACAGCGAAATTCAAAAGCATGATATGGTAAAATATAACAAAATGAACCCTTCAAGCTTTCTTAGTCACTGCTTTTGGCAAATATTTCCAATTACTTTGATATGTGCCTAATCTCAAGCATTGGTGAATTTGATCGTTCATATCGAATTTAATACAAATTTTAGCATTGTGGTCAAGAACTATTTTCACCATGCTTAACAACCGTTGTCCATTGGCCTTCCATTAGGGGAAAAAGATTTGGCATTTATTCAGACACAGTTGAGTTTGAAAATTCCAGCTAATTTTAAGCAAACAAACCCAGGCTCCAGTTATTTTAAGCAAAATTTCAGCACCAATTTTCGGGGATCAACGAACCCATTTAAGCAAATGAACCCAACCCATAGTTATTGAGTATCGGGTTCTTATGAGAAGAACCTAGTTCTTATGCGTTCGTACAGGAAGTACCCGCTCCAACGCCCAATTTGTGGGGATAAGAACCCAGGACGGATTCGTGAACCCCACCCCCAAGTTTGCGAACTCGTGCTTCATAGATCTTAGATCTTATAGATAAGGTTTTGCTTTTATTCTAATAGGAGTGCCATTCACACTACGACATTTTATCAATGTGAATGTATTTCATAGCCGCATTGACCTATTTTTGGTCATTTGTTGCACTGTAATAATCTTGTCTTATCTCAATCTTGTAAGAGATCCAAATGTGGAAAATATGTACATCATAAGGAAAATGAGGGTTGGGAAAGATGATAATAATATTGTTATAAACTTTTTGACCATTTTGAAGAAACTGAGAATAGCTATGACATAAGTTGATACAGTGGCAATAAAGAAGTTAAGAAACTAACTATAAGTGCAATCTCAAAGTAGCAGAGCAGTATACTGCAATTTAAGTCACAAGGCATGCCCTTGGGGGTTTTGTTTCTCGTATTTCGCATATCGAACACGACACAACCCATAAAACGTGTCTGACAAATTTTTCAACGTATTCAAAAATCAGGACACGTGTTCGGGTCGTGTCAGACACATGCCCTAATGTGTCCTGATTTTAGGATGTGTCCCACTAAAATCACCAAGTAAAAAGCATTGCGTCTTGATATTTTTTCATTTTTTCTATCAATTTTGTGTTTGATTGAGAGGCATTAGCCAACATGGATCTTAATGAGTCAGTGTTAGAACCAGTTACTTTTGATAATGAGTTCCTTGGGGGGTCATCCTCCAACAAATGCAGCAGGAGATCTTGGATTAGGCATAGAGGAGGAGGATGGAGCACAGTGAGATGGCAATGGTAGTGATGGTGATTATGACATAGAGGAGAACCTGGACTATTGATAGAGTCATGACTAGTGAGTTATGACCAATTCCACTGACAAGATATGATATTTCTACCTATTTTGTATCTACTATATTTTTCATTTTCTAGTGGCATTCCCTCGATATCTATGTAATACATTTTGACTTTGATGACTTAATGAAAAATCTGCAGTTTATGGTTTTAATATCTAAGTTCTACTCCTAAATTTCTAGTTTCTTATGTGCTTGAATAGTTGTTAATAAAATGAACAATGAACATTGAACTGTGAACATCATTGTAGTAAATTAATAAATAAACTAGTTCAAAAATTGTAAAACTGTAAATACTAAATAGATATCATCACGATTCATATATGTAGATGTTCTAATTTCTAAAAAAATATGGATCATGCACTATATTTCAGTATTTTTTTAATATATATGTGTGTGTGTGTGTGTGTGTCCCCCATTTCCTATTTCCGAGGTCGATGTGTCTCGTGTCAAATACTAATATTTACGTGTCCTCGTGTTATGTGACTTAGACTGCAAATTAGAAAAAGAGTCAATGGCTATTGTCCTCTTAGCCGAGAATGGTAACCTCTTCCTTAAGAACCTGAGTACATACATGAGTGAGAGAGGGAAGCAGTCGATATTCTACTCAATGTAAAAATAAGATAGAAGACTCGTATGTCTCATGAAAGAGACAATCACTTCTACAACCAACAATTAATCACTGATTAGATGGAAAGACACTTGATCAAGTGACACTAGATTTTATGTCCTCGAACACTTTATGACTTAATACTAGCACCCAGAATGCAATGACATGACCATTAGATTCCATTAACTTCATCAGAAAACAGGCAAGAATGAATCCTTAATGGGGGGGCTGAACTCTCAATGGTGGTTACCAGCAGATTCTGGAGGAGGGAAGGAGACTGTCAAATGGCTCAGATTCAGTTATAAAAGACCTTGGACAAAAAAATTTGAACAACATCCACGACGTTTTAAAAGAATTGAAGGATAGGAAGCCCTTAAGTTGTGCAGATGAGCGGTTGCTACACAGGAAAATGATTTTGAACATGAAAGGAGATCAGGAGTTGACCAAGACCTTGGTATTTAAAATTCAGAAATATATAGTGGATAAAAGAATCAGTTTGGAGAGCTAGAAGGTTGGTAGCCAATAAACAAGCCAGTTCTCATCAAGAAGTGGGAACCATGGCAGCCAGTCCAAGACAACAGAAAAATTATTATTGCACCCTCTAGCTCCAGAAGGACTTCCAATTTCCGTGAAGTTCTGAATCTAAAGATTCCTTTGGTCAAAACAGGCAGTAGTATGGTATTTCTGTAATTTGGATACAGCTCACAAGAAAAAAATAATCAAAAAATAAACTCATCAGAGTCCTAGTAGATATATGCCAGCATAATAAGTTCCGAGTATGCAGCCTGTTACTCAAGTTGTAGATGAGGCTTAACAAGAGTGATCTTCATCATACAGGTGGATGGTTTTTGTGGGTGACATATTGAGGTGCTTATAATCTTTTGCGGGTCATCTTACTTCATCATAGTTGCTTAGGATGTTGCATAATAGTTCAGTGGCTTATTTTAATGGTTGCACTTGATGATCATGACATCATAGTCCTAGTTGTCAGCATAATAAGTTCTGAGCATGCAGCCTGTTACTCAAGTTGCAGAGGAGGGTTAACAAGTGTGATGTTCATCACAGATATGAATGGTTGTCATAGGTGACATATGGATATGCTTATAATTGTTTGCTTGCAATGGTGCATGGATCATCTTACTTCATCATGGTTGCTTAGGGTGTCACACATCAGTTCAGTGGCATATTTTAATGGGTGCACTTGATGATCATGCGGGTAGTAGTGACACTCTTTGATGATATGATGACCTATCTATTGACACTTTTCTCTTCATGTTCATAGATCTACTTATTTGGTGATGATACTTACAACTTGACTCAAATGTATATGTAATATCCCAAGGGTATCTTTGCCCTTAGGTTATTATTTTTGACTAGGGATTTCAATAAATTAGAAAGAATTATACAACAGCAGTGCACCTTCATCCATTCATATAACAGTAGGTATGCACGAATAATATGAAAGACTTTCAACAGCAATATTATTCTTCACAAACCATAATAAGTTGGGGCTGATTGCCCAATGAACAGTAGGTCTATTCAACCAATAATCCACCAGTATAATTCTGATTGCAAAGTCAATATTTAGTAAACTAGCACTCCAACAATAACACTATCCAATTCTACTGTTACTAGACTATTGACAACTCACTGTCTAATGTCCCTTGTCTAGCTGTGATAGTATTTGCTGTTCCAGGGGGGATCCAACTTCACTGCCACACAGATCTGAATTTCCTGTTTTCCTTCAATGATTCACAACATGCCTCATTTGATTCACTGTCACATCAAACCAGAATTAGGTCTGACCGCAGTCAACCTATACCCTCATTTGTCCTTAGGATGATCCGATCTGTCCAGCTATAGGTGACTGCAACCTTAGAAGAGGGCCGCTGTCCTCAGGGGAATAAGCAGACCCAGACTTGTCTTTTGCTGCCTTTAACAGTCTCCAAGCAACCACAGGATAACGAATCAACCTCAGATCCTTAGCACTGACCTCACAGTGACTCGGGACTCAGGAGGGTTTCTCCTGTGCAAATTACATGCCCTAAATGTCCTTGCTACCACAGGAATGATTCAATGTGACTCAGCACCCCTGACGTCAGCTTCAAGGGCAATTCAGAAGGGTTTCCTCCAGAATAAACCTCTATTGGGCTTGAAACAATGTTTGTTGACCAATATGATAACCACAGAAAGCCTCTCCCTTGCTAACCAAGACAAAACCGAGCTGCTCCAAGTGAATAGACTGTAACATAACAGAGAATAGAGATGACTAGCTAGGGCGGGATCACCTTCACTGAAACTAGACGAGAAAAAGGGGTCTTAAAAGTTAAAACCCTTAGAGCCGCAGCTCAAAGAAACAGAGATATGCCCATCCAAATCCAATGATCAAAAAATGATTCCATCTCTCCTTTATTCATAGATTCCTCATGGAGCTCTTTCTTACTTAATATGATATCAGGGATTACAAATGCAACCCCCAATTTGGGCTTTTTGCCCCAGCTATCCCAAACTTTACCCAATGTTGCCCCAAAACATTGGATAATGAGTTTCCCCTTTTATCAATGACTATACCCTATGGGGTTGGATAGGCTATTTCTTCCTCCTTTGGGCAATTAATCAATAGGGGACATTACAGTATATCAGGATAATGAGTTTCTACTTTAATCAATGACTATACCCTACGGGGTTGGATAGGCTATTTCTTCCTCCTTTGGGCAATTAATCAATAGGGGACATTACAGTATATCATGATATGGAGGGCTACTTAATGCATCAATAATATTATATGATGAAGTATAATCCTTGAGAAGGAGAATCCTTCCTTGTATGAATTGCTATGCAACTTACTTCTACTTATTGATCACTCCAGCACCTTTGGGCTTCGAAAATTTCACTGTAAAAGCTGCTTTTGTTTGATGAAGACAGTAGGTGTCCTAGCAATGATGGCTGCATAACAAGCATCATATTTCCAAATCTAATCAGTAGTCCAATGGAAACAACTGTCATTACGATGTAGTTGGTGCTATTAAGTTACTTGCAAGCACACATGTAATAACTCAGAAACAAGTTGGCATGCATCAAGGTTTTCCTGTTCTTCAAATAAGATCCTTAATGTTTCTGTCCTGCAATAAGGCTTTGAAGTTTTCTACTGTGGAGCGAAAATCGAGATAAAGCTTAGTTTGTAAAATGGTAGAGACAAGTTCTGGCTTAAACCTCTCCTATCAGATTCTTAATGCCCACCTCAGAAATTACATGGACCAATGGAAGCATTGAAAGAAAAGCAAGCAGGCTCCTAATTTGTATGTCTTTGACTATGAAGGAGCAGCCAGTGCAGAAGGTATATTAAAGGAAATTACAAGAAAGTTTTTCAGCCATTTGGGTGAAATATCAAGCGTGATTTTAGCAGCATGGACCTCTACCACAAGGCTTCTATGATGTCTGGTTGATATAGGCATAGGATATGTATTATGATCAAACATCACAAATTTGTTGATGCCACCAGAATTTATTTCTCCATTTGTTACCTACTTCAAATATGCTAGGGGAATGTAATTTGTTCCAAGGGAAGCTTGAAGAGGTCTTTATCATCTGATCAGCTGTGACAAATTTTTCAGTACTGTTTGACAAGTAGGTAATGTTGTTGAAAACCCCTATGAGAAAAACAGAAAAAGGAGTATATTTGATGCTATAATTTTCAGAGCATAGAAAGACATAGGCAATGAAGGGTTTGATATTTGCATGGACAATAAGACTGAAGCTTATGGACTTGTTCAGCCAGGCTTACAGAATGATATAAAAGGTCATAATTTTGAATCTTCTGTACTGTCCAGGAAGGGAGTACGGAAAGTGGTTAAATGCTATAAAAATACTTCTAAAATTGATCCAAATACATTCAAACCCTATGCAACCTGTCTCTTTAAGAGGCACCAATCACTATCTAAACCCGATTGAATTAGCTGTTGAAACAAGAAAATCTGAAGAAATTTTGACTATGTGATCCATATAATGGACATTATCTTCAGCTCAGATTCCTGCCTTCAAGCCTTGTGCCAGATCTATCCAAATCTTCATGCCCCTCTTGTGAATGAAGGCTGTAGCACCGATTTTGACGGATACTGTAGTGTCTGTGACCATTTTACCCACAGGCCAAGTGGACAGACTGCAAGGAAATTTCCACTGGAGAGATCGCTTGTACATGATGTAGGCAATTCCTCTAACCATACAGGTCAAATAGGCCTCACTCTGCTCAAATTTGTCTCATTTGCTGGTATGATGATGCAGAAATTGGGGGATTGAGACTGTAATGGATTCTAGGGAAAGCGCAAGAGGACCATCACAAAAGACAGGAGGTGGTGCACGAGGCAAAACTTTGTGGGTTTCAGGACAATGAGGAACTATTTTTCCCAAGTAACTGGACTCTTCCTTGCACTCAAAGAAACTTGTAAAAGCGCGCCCTGAATTTAAGAAGAGCATATTGCATCTTTGGGTGGTTGAGGAGCTACTTTACAGAAAGACATCAATGTAACTCTCCCTACAGGAAGGTACTTGTTAGAAAATCGAAAGGCAGAGAGATTTTCTTATATTGATAATTACTTGTGATATTATTATGTTCTTATTAACTTCTTTGAGTTCTTCCTTTTATCTTCTTCTCATCAAGCAATTATCAAAACAAAAACATGAAGATCATGGACACCACCCCTATATGGGGAAAAACCCAGTCAAAGAACTCTTCCTTCAGTAGATTCAGAAGGAGATAAACTAAGACCTTAGACCTAAGTCACATGACACGAGAACACGAGACACGGAGGACATGTAAATACGAGTATTCAATACGAAACGCAGCAACCTGGAAACAGGACAGGGGGGACATGTTTTATATATATTTTAATATTTATATATATTATATATATATATACACCGAAATATAGTTTTTTATCCATATTAAATTGCAGGTTGCAGCTTATCTAATCAAATTAAAATATAATTACTTCTCAAAGTTCATAGTTCACTTTAAAAAAATAAATAGAATCAAAATTTACTATTTAGAAGTTAGAAAGTGATATGCTTGGTCTTGACTCTTGAATATTCGATGTTCATTGTTCATGTACAACTTACAAGCACATAAGAAAATAACTAAAGTCTAATCCTATTGACTTCCTCTGCCCCTCTTGCGAGAAAATGCCACAGCTTTCCCTTTCCCTCTAGATGTAGATGCTGGTGCTGGTGGAGTTGGCAGTGGAGTTTGCTATGCTCTAGAAGCTGAAGAACTAAAAGTAGGAGCTATAGGAGGTAGACCACGTCCTCTACTGGTCGCAGGGGTAGCCCAGGCAGGTGGTGTCACCTGGAAAGATTACAATCTCCCAATCCTGAAATCCTGAAAAACTGATAAGTTTGTTGCATTTTGAATGAAATCTAAATTTCTACTTTCTCCATATGATATCCAATGAAGTCGGAACCACTCTCAAACATCCTGAGTCATTTCATGGTAATGTTAAAAATTTAAGTAAAAGGATGAAAATGAAGATTAAGGAGAATGCCACTTTTAATTTAAGAATTTAACATTACCATGAATAGCATATCAATACTAGGGCCTAGACTTGATCATTAAGCTGCCCCACTCAAAAATTATTTGTTTCTTTCAAAAAAAATTGCAGCTTATGCAGGCAATGTTTTCTATCAATGGAATACGCGTTTTTCAGATGCAGGACACGACGAAAACCGGTGAATACGTTTTACATTTTACAGGACATGATGAAAAACGTTTTCGACACGTTTTAGGGTTGTTTTCATGTCCGGCACGTAAAATACGAGACACGGGACATTGGAGGACGTGTCCTGTGACTTAGCCTTAAACCAATAGACCTTCCACCTCCACCAAGTCAGCTTTCCAAGATGATTCAGCAAACTTCAATAGTCACTTCTAGTCCAGCAGCAACAGCCCAGCAACAACTAAGAAATTTCGGTCCCAATTTCACTAGCAGCTTCAGTATATCGGCCTCCCCAGCAACTGCAGAATTTTGGCCCACAGCAGCAATCCAGAACTTCGCACATGTGAGATAGGAGAAAAATTTCGGCTTCTTTACCAAGATGTTGGCCTCTTTTGCTAGAATTTTCCCCTTCTCCACTTGAAATTCGCATTTTTTCTTAGCCCAAAAACTGTAGATCGAACTTGTTGATTTGGTGCTTCAAATGAGGTTGAGTTGCTCCAATATACAGGCTTCTTGTGAGGTCAAATTCTTCCCTGTTTGAGGCCGACTTGGTGGAGGAGGCCTAGAAGACCTAAAATACAATAAAATAAATTTCTTCTTTGACAAATAGATCCCAAGAAGGGTTTGTTACAATATGGACAATGACACTTGCCACAAACCCTAGAAGCCTGCAATGGAGGCTTTGACATAAAAACAACTGATCCACGCATGAAGCCCATGCTTTAATAAGTCAATTTCTTTAATAATAAGTTTCTTTTTCTTGCTTTTCACAAATATATTTCATTATGACTCAAATACAATTATGAAGACTGACACTAGTTACAATCTTCAACAGTACCTGGTATATGTCTCGAACAGCTGATTCTTTTGTCTGCAATATACTCAGAATTACCATGCCTTTTCTTCAAAAGGTGTGTGGATCTTGGGCTGGTTAATTTTCTTCATTGTAGAGACTGGATATACTGTCCAACAGAGAATTATTTATTCTAAATGCACAGAGAATCCCCAAGCTACATCTGGAAGAAGTAACCCAGTTTGTGAGCACAGAGAAGATAAGATTCCCAAGCATCCAATACTATTGAAACCATCCTTTCATTAAAATCAGTTGATGACTAAGAAGCCACAAAAGATTAATGTTGCTGAGTGCCACCATGTAGGTTGTTCCAATGCACATTATTTAAGATTTAATGAGACCTTCCAATATTTGAGAAGGTCAACCAACTGCTCATGAGGAGCACTCTATGCCTTTGCACATTTCTCAAAGGTTGTTCTAAAAGCCATTGGGTTACCTTTCGCATCTATTCCAATGTGAATCCACTTTTCAGAGGTTTGTTATAAATACAAACCTTGACTCCAGCTTATCCAACCACAAAAACAGCAAGAGAGAGGTTTTTGAGGTGACAATGGCGGTTGATATCATCATTACCGTAAGACCTAGATTTCCTAGTCAGGCTTTGCACTAGACTTACTAGATTTCAAATTAACAAATAGCCCAACAGGATGCAAATGTTTCAAGAGGAACATGTTGACATCGTTTTGACAATCACAATTTTGAATTTATATATATATATATATATATATATATAAAG
The DNA here is from genome assembly GCA_000404065.3 of Pinus taeda. NCBI lineage: Eukaryota > Viridiplantae > Streptophyta > Pinopsida > Pinales > Pinaceae > Pinus > Pinus taeda. Next base: position 58,599 of record APFE030620963.1, on the reverse strand, counting down.
AGAGAGAGAGAGAGAGAGAGATGTTTCCCTTGAGAATGGACATGGGAAGAAGGAACAAAAACAAGGTGATTCAAAGAAATGCAACTTGGAAAATTGTGGATTTGCTCAAATAGATAGTGCAATAGATTGCAAATGTGTCAACTGGACCATTCATTAGATGGATATGAAAAATTAAAATGCCTTTGCCTTCCCAAATAGGGAAATGGAATAAGAAGTCCACACACAACAACTTCATGTTTCTGTGCAAATGGAAAAGCTACATCTAGAGTGCAAGTTGCGAAAGACATTATATAGACTCAAACAATATCCTAGAGTTGTTGAAATATTGTTAAAAGATATCTAGTTAGTAATAGCCATCCAGTCTATATAATTAAGCATATGACTAAAGTCACTTACTTAGTCTGAATCATGCTGTAGTGTTGTATTAATAGCTTAGATAATATTTATATCATTTTAAGGTCCATGCACTTAGGGATTATGGACTTAAGAATTTTTGCCATTCCTTTGCTATAGAAAGATATGCACTCTCTATGTTTGGTATATTTTGTTATATTGTATCAGAAGCCACAGTAAAGGGGAAGTCAAAGTAAGTGACAGGCCACGCAATACATAGATCAATGACCAACGAGGTAATCTTGTTCAATACAAAATGGGAAACAGAAAGTTTCTCGAAGAAATAAGGTAAGTATATTTTGTTTACAGTTTTTTCAACCAAGTTTGTTTTTCTTTCAAAAAAAACAGAAATACGAGGATACTGTTTCTAATTTTAAAGGACGGTGAAGCTCTTTTTGTCCCATTTAAAGCTAGGCCTAGTTTTCTTAAAGAAATAACAATAAAATAAACTAAAAAAAATAAAAAATAAAAGAGGAGGAAAGAACAACTTTCACTGTCTCATTCCAATAAATCTGGGAGTTTTTAAGATGCATCTCAGGCAGATCTAAGCATTTTTTCAGTGGGTTTAGGAAATTTTCTGCCAGATTTGAAGCAGATATATTTTTCCGCGGATATGAGAGTTTTGCAGCGAGATCTGAAGCAGATTTAGGCATTTTTCAACAGATCTGGGAGTTTTCCAGCTATATGAAGCAGATCTACATATCTTTCAACAGATTTGAAAGTTTTGCAACTAGAATTGTAGCACATCTAAACGTTTTTCAGCAGAACTGAGAGCTTTTCAACTAGATCTAAAGCAGATCGAAGTATTTTTCAGCTAGATCTGGAGTAGATCTAAGCATTCTTCAACAGATCTGACAGGTTTTCAGCCCTATCTGAACCAGATCTTACAGATTTTTTCCCTGCAGATCTAAAGCACCTATGTGCATTTTCAAACCAAATTTATTTTGTTTTCTGATAAGAATATTCTTTCTTTTTAAGTTTGGGGGAGGAAAAATTTATCCTGACCGCAAGTCTATTCAGTTGCATATTTGATTTTATGCAACATTTAGGCTGTTTTTTTCAATGTTCCACCAAGTTTCCAGGACAGGGAGCCACAGGAATGGGGAGACGTGCAGAGGGGACATGTGGGAGCAGCCCCAAATTTTATGGAAATTCATGGGGGACGGGGGATATCAAGACATAATGTGTGTGTGTGTTTCAATATATATATGAAATACACCCAGGTCCAATTCCCTGTGAGTGACATGATGATGAGAAATCAATATATATATATATATAATATATATAAAATACACCCAGGTCCAATTCCCTGTGAGTAACATGATGATGAGAAATCTATATATATATGAAATACACCCAGGTTCAATTACCTGTGAGTGACTTGATGATGAGAAATATTGTTGTAATGGCTATGTGCCTATGAAAATTCTTGTATTGACCCTCACTCACCCTTGGGCTGAGAGAGAGGATGATTTCATTGAATAAACTACATATATACACACACACACACACACACTAGAGTCTGAAGACTTAAATAGTAAATTGAAGTTACTCAAACTCAAAAACAGTAAAAGTGACGAGTCAAAGACTTGGTCTAAGGTCGTCAGTGTTTAGAGTCAACACTCAAAGTTAAAAATAAAAATGAGCAATGGACAATGAACCAATGTTATCAGAATTGGATCAGTGACTGAACCAAACGACCTTAAATCTGGGAAATGGAGGGAAAAAACAACAAGAAGAAAACCAAATTACATGAATATTCAAATTTTGAATAAATTTATAAAAAATATAGAAATTATAGAAAGTATATATATATATATATATAGTGTATATAAACATAAATATTCATGTGCATCCATATGAATCCAAACCATTATACAATCATAATCACAAGGGAGGAGTTGTGGGAGTGGAGGGCTAAGGAGCACAACCCCAGCCTCCTTTGTCCTTTGGTTCATGCCTCTTGTCCGCTTGTGCTTTCTTTCTTCGCAGGTGTTGACGTTGTTGCCTATTGGTGCTTTGTTTGTGTCTGGTTCATGCCTCCTGTCCGCCTATGTCGCCTGGGCTTTCTTCCTTGGCAGGTGCTGACATTGTTGCCTGTTGGTGCTTTGTTTGTGTTGTGGTTCAGTCTTCGTTGCGGCTCTCTGCTCTTGTGACCTTCTTGCTTTGATCGGGTTGCTCTGTTTCTGTCTGTGCTTTTGCTCGGGGCTTCTCTCGAATGTGTCGCTGCCACCTTTGTCATCCTGGTGTTGGTCCATTTGTTTGCATGATAGGTCTTGGTCGTGGGTTTTGTTAGGCCTCACAGCGCGAATTCTTTGACACATGTTTGTGGGCTTTGTTCTATGGGCTTTTCAGAGAGGTTGTGCCTTGATCTTGCTTCCTACACTGCTCACAGTCATTTTTGTTTGTAACATGATGTGGGGGTTTTGATCCACTTTGTAACGTTGGACGTCCGGCATCTTAGTGTTGTTTATGTTCCCTTTAAGGTTTTTGTCAGGCCTGCATGCCTTGTGGTTTTTCAGTGAGCCTGTGTGCCCTGGTTTCTTGTTTATTCTCAGCTCTGTGGCCTAGAGTTTTTTGTTCCTAGGGTTTTCTATGTTGTCTCTAAAGCTTATTTTCAGTGCTCCACAGTTGGAGAATACTCTCTAGAATGTACCCCACACGTGCGAAATTCCATTTTCTTCTTCTCTATATGAATAGCATTACGCATCATTTTTTCTACGGAAAAATGAATCTAAACAGTTATACACAAATATGCAAAGGTGCAACATAACCAAAATAGCACGAAGTGCAATCCATATTTGAACCGAAAATACATCAACAACGAGGCTCTAGATGGCCTCTATAGTCCAAAAAAGTTCATGCTACAAGAAATACCTACATATCATCGAAATCGTTGACTATATTGGTACCCTCATCATCAATATCACCCTTTAAGCATTAAAATAAGATAGAGAGGAGCCTTAATTATGGAGAGCATGGAGATCGTGTCCTAAGAAATAAGAAGCACAAGTGCGCTAGAATCTAGGAGGTTGGTTGTGCACAAAGAATAGGAGTTGGGTCTTAAAGAATAGGAGGCAAAAAGTTTGCTAAGAAATAGGGCACAAGTGCGATAGAAAATAGGACCTGAGGTGCATTAGGAAATAGGGAATCAGGGCAAGGAATAGGGTTGCCAAGTGCGCAAGGAAGGAGAAGCAAGATCAAGCAAGAGATCAGTGAACTTGCAGAGAAAATCGAGGCAGCAAAGGATTGGTTGCAAGCTAGAGGGCCGAGATCAAGCAGTGATCAAGGCAGGTCGAGGTCAACTATATCAGCTGAGATTTGTGAGACAAGCAGAATACTTTCTCAAGAGAGAAGGATTGATTTGTAATAGATTCAACTAAGACAATCAATAAAATACCACATCAAGCAAGCAAGTTTTCCCTATTGGGTTTCTTGAAAAAAAATAAGTGTGTCAATTTGTGTGATGTGTTTTTATCTGTGTTTTTATTCCGCTGCTTATGAATAGTTAAGGAACTTTGTATCTTAATGAAAGTAAACTAGTTTTCAGTTTTTAGTTACTCATCTAAGTAGTTGCAAAGTTTTATGGAAATTTAAAATTGGTGCATCACAGGGCATAAGAAAAAGTTTTGCAAGAAAATATTATATGATGAGAAGAATAACCAGGGGCCAAAGAACTAAGCCATTGTTGCAAAACATAACAAAAAGGAAAAGGAAGATCTCTTTGTGATCGTGGCATGGGTTAAAGAAGACAAATTAAAACGATTTGCTTTCTACATAGATTCGGGTCCATCTCATCATTTTAGCGGTTGGAGAGATTGGTAAGTAATTGCATTGCTAATGAATCTTATAGTAATTCTATAGGGCTTGGTAGTGGGGAGGAACATAGGGTTGAAGGCAAAGACAATGTGCAAATAACCCTATCATGTCAAAAGTTTTTTCATGAACGGATAAGAATCTCCTTTTGTTAGGGAAATTATGAAGCACAACTCCAACTTACATGTGATTTTCTGCAATCACAAATAATACTTTGTGGATAAGATCAATGAGAAGAAACTTGCTCTTGGTACTAATGAGTGAGGGATTTTCAAGCTAGTTAATGAAAAGGAGACGAAAAAGTATGCTTTGATGGTTAGGAGTGGTCAGAATAACAATGAGCTTTAACATGAAAGGTATGGACATTTGAATTTGCAATCCATTACTATTTTGATTAGCGAAAATTTGGTTGATGGCCTCCTAGGTATACAATATCAGCAATTATTTTGTGAATCATGTCAGGCCAGCAAGCAGCACAAGACTCTATTTAAAAAAGAACAAGCTTGGAGATCCAAGGAAGTTCTTCAATTGATCCATGTTGCGATATTCATGAGCTTATGAAGATAATATAATTCTTTGGTTCTAGGGATTTTCTATTATTTGTAGATGACTTTTCCAAGATGTGGCTGTATTTTTTCAAGTTTAAATCGGAAGTGTTTAACAAGTTCAAGAAGTTCAAAGCTTCAATAGAAAACCAATCCAAGAAGAGAATTAAAGGTTCTCATATCAAATAATGGAGGAAAATTTTGCTTTAAGGGTATTCTTGAATTTTGTACTCAATAAGGCATTTATAGACAATATACCACACCCCACCCTCCACAACAAAATGAAGAGGTAAGGTGGAAAAATCATACCCTTATCAAGATAATCACATGCATAAAGAACAAACTTTTTCCTTACAATTATTGGGCAGAAGTAGCACATAATTGCATTTTCTCAACTGGTTTGTCTCCAACAAAGGCGATACACAAGAAAGCTCCCAAAGAAGCACGCTTGGGTGAAAACCTAAAGTAATTCTTCTAAGATATTTTTACTCAGTGGTCCCTGATCAAAAGCACGAGTTTTTAAAGGAAAATGAACCAACTTCATGCAAAATCCTAAAAAATTATGTTCACAAAGTACAATGGCGACCATAAAGCTTAAAATTCCTTGATTTTCAAACTAACACAATATGCCATAACCATGATGTGGTAATTGAGGGAAGCACAAGGTTATTCCAAAAGAAATCAGATCTAAACATGGTTAAAAATGAGTAGGGTATGGTTGGAAATATAGGTTCACTAGATGGGGAAAATCACAAAGTACGGGCCAACTCTCAACATTAGTATAACAAAGATCATTCATATATGCAACGAAAATATTCAAAATATTTGAAATATATAAATATCCATTATAGGACAAGTAATAATTATATAAGAATGTCGAAAGTGCAAGAGATATGATATGAAATTGTTACAAATGAGGGCTCGCTTATATACCTAGGCAGGTGCTCCTTCATGAATGGTCATGTCCTTAGACAAATGCCCATTTTATACTAATCATTATTTAATTAATCACTATTATGATTATTATTATTTATTTTTATATTACTTCTATATAAGTCATATTTATAACATTGGTTTCCTCTTCAAAAAGCTTTGTCCTCAAAGCTTATTGCTAATAAGACATGTCATCTATTTCTTTGTCTTGTAATCTTTTTGTATCTTTCAAAGTCTTCACGTTGTCATCTTCGATGATACAAGATGACAAGATCCTCTAAGTGATTAAACAAAATTGTTGAACTAAGAAGGAATCCAACCATCCTAAATCAATCTTTTATGGAACTTTGCAATTATTTGATTGCTGGAATAAATTGTTATTGTAAGACTTGATTGTGCAGACATCAATATTCTTCGAAACATAAGTTTGTTGTTTTTGTTCCAAGTGATACAAATAAGCAAAGACCGATTGAGATGTCTACTCTTGTCATTCGGGTGTCGATAAAGAGTTCTTGTGATTTGATTTTCCCTTATCATACGTGCAGCAAGTTCTTGATTTACTTCAAATTGATGTTGTTGAGTTGGTCATAGAACTTTCACTTGGAATTTTCATTGTATGAAAAGCAACAACTGAAAATATTTTTTACTTCAATTGATTTGTCATCTTCTTGAGTTGTGATCTTGACGTGATTGGTATTCATTCCCTTTTCTTCAACGTGTATTGCTCGTTTGAAGACTTCAATACTTCTTTCGTTTTAAGTTTTGATAATTTGTTTTTCAATCATTTCTTATCATTTTTAAGTTTCTTAATTTGAGTAATTTCTCACTGTGGTCCTTATTACCCACCACCTGTGGGTATATAGGAGAAAAAATTTCTCGTAGATGGTCCTCAACTCACAACCAACAGCCCCTTGCAGCCACCAGATAGCTCGATGTGCCATTATCTCCGCCACCTGAGCCAGCCATGTGGTCCCTCACCCACTTGTTATGATTGTATGTTTGAAGGTGGACCTCCCAACCCCAAAGGTATGGCTTTTCATTGGTATAATTGAGTAATTTTCCTTACTTTTCATGGGCACTTTGGGCATTGATTGGTGGGGGGGTTCAGCGGAAAGAGTAAGCTAGGTTTGTGCTCGTCTCCACTGCTCGATTTTGTGGTTACCCTTGTATCTTAGTCCCATGGGATCTCCTTTACTAGTCATTATCTTTAAGGTTGGCACTACATGGGAAATCTCGATTTTGGTTGTGTGGTCCCCCTCTCGACACAATACACATCACCCCCTTTCACTCATTTTAACCCCCCATTCATCTCTTTTCCCATTCGGGTCGACATGTGTCCAATGGGTCCACATAGGGTTAGCCTCCCCCTCCCCTTGTCCACACCTTGGGTCAAGCATGGAACAATGCTCAGAGGTTGATGCAGCGAAAAGAAAAGAAAAAGCATAATTTGGCCTCTCAATAGGAAATGTACCACAAAATGCAAAAGATGGTCAAGACATACAAATTTAGCACATGGGCAAGAGCCAAACATGAGCTCTACCCCTTATTCATGACCCTGGTTCTTGTGGGCCCTAGATGAGCCCCCTCCATCATTTAGGAACCCATGATTGCCCCAACCCCTGGTGGGCGATGAACTGCCCCCACCTTAAGGGGGCATCCATTGTTATATATTACACAACATGCTCTCATCCCTTAGAGCCCCAAGTAGTTATGAAGAAAAATCAATTAAAGGCAAAAGGCATATGAAAAAGGGTGGAAAAACAATGGTCAGGGTAACTCATGTACCACGATTTGCTACCTCTTACACACATATACCCAAGTGTGGGCTTCCCTTATTATAGTTTCCTTTGTACCATGACATGTGGTCTGGATGATTCCCATGATCCCCACTTCGTTCCATTATCATATCATTTGCCACCTACCACTTGAGGGATATACCATGGACATGCCACCCTCTTTAAAAATTGAAACCACCTAATAGGGTCCTTGATTAGCGCCCTTATTGAGCATGGAGACACTTGTACATGCCAAAAGCCCACTATGGAAAGGCATGCCACCATGAGGTGCCCCATTGATGCCATGACTTGAAAGCTCTTTTACTTGATTATTCTAATGATTTGTTGTATTGGAGGACAAGGGGACACATTGGATCATATGCAAGACTGCAAGGGGGTCTCCATTTTGGACTTCATCTCCCTATACAGGGACCTAACCCTCTAGAGGGCCACATTGGCACTTATAGGGTGAGCGTTAAGATCCATGGGCCTCCGCCATAGTCGAGAGTACTTCATGGATCCCCAGCACCACTCATTGATTGCTCATGTTCCACCTTTTTGGATGAAGACGATGCACCTGGTTCACCATGCCCAATTGGCCCCACACTTGCACCATACACTTGGCAGATGTTCTGGGGTCTTAAAAAGGGCTTATGTCATCATCCTAGCCCTCACAATGGTTTATAGGCAATTTCGATCCACTTGGAGACCCAGGAGGATGTCCCTGTGTCCTTCACACCCACTTAGGGGCACCACAGGGAATTGTTGGAAAACAAGGGGCCAATTAATTAATTAGAAGTTTTCAACAAGTTCCATGAAAACGAAATGGGCATGTAACTGACCAAAAGTGCTAACACTACATATCAATAGATTGGAGCTAACACAGTACCATTCAAGATGCCTTTACGTGATGTTCTTGTGCTGCATAATTTTATTTTTGTTCTCTATTGAATAAAAATCATTTTTATATCTCAACCATTAAAGATTTCAAATGTAAGGTTCAATTTGATGAAGAATACTACTTAAAGGAGGTCTTTATAGGCTTCATGTAGGATCTTAAAGGAGCTTTGGTGCATGATAATGGCATGTTGTGTGCATTGTGGCACAAGCTTTTTTGTCATTTGCATTGTGGAGTTATCTTCAGAATATGTCGCCAGGACTACCAAATTTTCTAAGGTGGAACATATTTGTGTGCACAAAAGCTGCACACTTAGTAAACATTATAAGACTACATTTCCTTCCAGTTAATGAAATTCGAGAGAGATTCTTGAGTACACTCCAATGTTTATGGTCCTATATCATTTCCTTCATTGATAGGTAGTATTTATAATGTTTCATAATCTATGACTCCATATCTGTTGGGTTTACTTCACAAAACTTAAAAATGAAGTGTTAAAAAATGTAAAGAATTAAAAGCCTTGGTTGAAAACTAGACAAGAAAGTGGATCAAGGTGGATTGGCAGGTGGAATTCTCCCTAGTTGAGAGGGAGTGTTAAAATTGGCAGATGGAATTCTCCTTAGTTGAGAGTGAGTGTTAAAATTGGCAACTAGGGCCAAATTCGACCTTAGGACAACTCATATGATGGAGATGATTATTGCATTCGATTCCTTTTTTCGAGAGCTCCAATTTTGATATAAATATCATCTAATTTTGACAAGCAAAAGTGGAATTTTGAATTTATTCTCTCTCAAGCACAAATTGTCAAGGTCGACCTCAATCAAATAAAGCCCAAGAGATGTGTCTCCACACCCTCAACGATTTGTATAAATAGGAGTGACCTCTCTCCTCATTTGGACATCACACATCTCTCTCTCATCTCTTCACTGGTTCGTACAGCTTGGAGGCAGCCTCTCTCTACTTTGCACATGTGGCAGGAGGTCGAATTCTTCTAGGGCAAAACAGGTCAAATTTCACGAAAACATACCAGCGTTGACCAAGGCTCATTTGACCTCTGTTGACTTCAGTTTTGAGGGCAGAAATCCAATCTTTGGAAGCCACATTTATTGGCACAAATATCGAGGAGTTTGGGACAATTTGACTAGGGTTGACTTCAACATTGACTTCAAATTTGATCGCAAAAATTACAATAATGTGTTCTCCCCTTTGACTGGGTTTGACCGAACTGTTTTGTGCTAACTTTGACTCTCCTAGAAGGCTAAATTGCACTGCTCTTGACCAAGCTGCTTGGAGCACATTTTGGTGTTGCTTTGACTAGCATTGACTTTCTGGTTAGGGCTACAGTTGACTGTTGTTGACTATTGATTTTGACAAAACTGTTTTGGGCAAGTAAATTTGATATTTGTACTCTCTCTCTCTCTCTCTCTCTCTCTCTCTGTGTGTTGAACTATTGAATAATAATAAGAAGATTTGTTTAAAAGGTTTTTCACACATTGGGGTTTTTCCCTAGCATCCGCCAAATCTTGTGTCCTCTTATCTTGCCTTCACTTCTGCACATGTTTTTATGTTCTATCTGCATTTACTATCAATGTGTTTAAGTTAATGTGATTGTTACTGGAAATAATTGGAAACTATCATTGGGCTAAATAAAGTACATTGAAGTAAATTGTGCTAAAGCATAAAACATACCATTGTTATATCTAAAATTAACAAATGCCAATTAGAAAAATAGTGATTGAATCGAGATGCCTTTCCAAAGTTAAGCATGCAACTAATGGAACCATTGAAAAGTTAAAAGGCAAGTTTGTTGCCAAAGTGTTCTCCCAAAGAGGAATCCATTATGACAAGATACTTGCTCCAACTCCCAAGTATACCTCTACCAAAACCAAAATGTACTTGGCTCCTGTTAGTTTTTTGTTGGCTTCAGCATGTTCTCTCAAATAATTCCTTCATCTCCAAAAAGTTTAAGTATCCTATTTTTTAGGAGCATCTATTTCTAGAATGTCAATGGATTAAGGATCAGCCATAGTCTCTTTCATTGCCTATTTTAGGGTTCTACTTTTAGACTCTGATTTTTTTTATTCTATTTTTACATAACAATTCATAAATTTACTAATGAACAAACATCAATTGGTTATTTGCATTTAATGAGTTTAAGTGGTCCTCTTAGAAGAATAATCTATATCATCGTGTGCCCCTCCTCATACATAATGCACCTGTTTTGGGCAAAGTAAATTTGATATTTGTACTATCTCTCTCTACTGAACTATTGAATAATAATAAGAAGATCTTATCAAAGGGTTTTCCCCACATTGGAGATTTTCCCTGGCATCTGCCAAATCTTGTGTCCTCTTGTCTTGGCTTATCTTCTGGACATGTTTTTATGTTCTATCAGCATTTACAATCAATGTGTTTAAGTTAATGTGATTGCTACTGGAAATAATTGGAAATTGTCATTGGGTTGGATAAGGAACATTGAAGTAAATTGTGCAAAAGCATAGAACATACCATTGTTATCTAAAGTTAACATATACCAATTAGAAAAATAGTGATTGAATCGAGATGCCTTTCCAAAGGTAAGCATGCAACTAATGGAACCATTGAAAAGTTAAAAGCCAAGTTTGTTGCCAAAGTGTTCTCCCAAAAGAGGAGTTCACTATGACAAGACATTTGCTCCAACTCCCAAGTACACCTCTACCAAAACCAAAATGTACTTAGCTTTTGTTAGTTTTTTTATGGCTTCAAACATGTTCTCTCAATGATTTCCTTCATCTCTAAAAAATTTAAGTTTCCTATTTTTTAGGAGCATCTATTTCTAGAATGTCAATGGATTACGGATCAGCCATAGTTTCTTTCATTACCTATTTTTAGGGTTCTACTTTTAGACTCTGATTTTTTCAATTTTATTTTTACATAACACTTCATAAATTTACTAATGAACAAACATCAATTAGTTATTTGCATTTAATGAGTTTAAGTCATCCTCTTAGAAAAAAAAAAATCTCTCTCCTAGTGTGTCGCTCTCCTCATACATAATGCACCTTTTGTGAAAGAGAATCTCACATCTATTCAAGATCACTTGACATATGATGATGGATTTTTAGTATTTTGATCTCAAGTCATGTGCCCCTTCTAGAATAGTTAATTCCTTGATTTAGAAGTGTTAAATGCAACTTTTGACTTCTTTACTTGGCCTTCTTTTGTCGCTTGGATGCTTGAGATGAGCGCATGGTGAGTTTGCGTGCAATTTGATATGAGAGATCTCAAGCAAGTAGAGCATCTAGCTTCCTAAAGCATCTCCCTCTTGTATTGTACCATTCTAATTATGCCTTCAAGGTCAATGCGAAGTTATGTAATTGTTATTATAGAATTCCCACTTACTAATTTTGCTTTATACTAATAGTAATTTTCATATTCATCTCTCCTTACTTGGCAATCAAATTTGTTGTGTCTTCCCTTGATCCATCTTTCTATTGTAGTTTTGTTTCAAAATTTAGATTAGATCTCTAAATTCAAAACTAAATATCATAAATTGAAATGTTAACATTGTATTAGCATTATTTGCTTAAAATGTTTCATCCAATGAGAAAGAGTTGATCCAACAAAGGATTACAATAAGTGTGATTCCTAGTAAGTTCCACTGACTCGAATGGTCCTTACTTATGAAAGACATGAGGATTGTGACAGATTAAATTGTTTTGCATTACTCTAAAGGGAAGATTTAACCAGTGCAAGGTTGTTGATTTATTTTAGCTAAAATGTTGTGTTTAAGTTATGATCCAAGGGATTATAGAAATGGCAAACTCCATCCTGTTGGGGCTCAAAGAGTGCAAATAATTAGTGAGGGCCTCTAACTTCACCTCTTGAATGAGACATTCAACGCACTAACTACTATTTATTAAAGTATCAATATTTCCAAGAAGATGCCCTTGAAAAATAAGCTTTCACAAACATACATGTGTGATTCCAATAGTGTGGTGAGTTACCTCATAAAGATAACCAAGCCCATAATTCAACATTGCTATTTGTATCAAGACCAAAGATTAGAAATTAGTGCCTACTACACTCAATGCATCTTGAAGAACAAACTTTCACAAGCATGCATGTGTGATTCCAATAGTGCGGTGAGTTACCTCGTAAAGATAACCAGGCTCATAGTTTAAAACATCGCTATTAATATCAAGATCAAATATCAGGAATTAATGCCTACTACATTCAATGGCTTATCTCATGTTTGGAAAGCTTATCTCAGGGTGTTTGTGCTCAAGAAAAGTTAAAACCTCCTGAGATTCAAGAACAAATTGCCCCATGAATTTGATATGACCATTGCTAAGTTACCGAAAACATCACCCTGAACTGCCAAAAAAGTTGTTTCAAATTTCCAGATCCTCATCTGAAACGCCTTGGAAATGTTTTTGTGCCATTTCAAAAAATTGGAAATGTTGAATCCGGAAATTGAAACATTTCCAAGGTTTTTTCCTAGGAAAACACAGGAGAACACCTTTTTAGTAAATGACCTTATGAGTTATTAAAGTCATGTGACTAAGTCACTTTATGAGGTACTTTAGTACTATGTACTTTATATTATTAAACTTTATAGTCACTTTATGTTTTTAAGTTGACTTTATTTGAAAAAGGTACAAGGTATATGTTTTTAAGTTGACTTTATGTGAAAAAGGTACAAGGTACAAAAACAACATTAAAGTGATTAGGGAGCTCATTAATGGGAGGAGACAAAAAGGGAGTCAAAGAGAGATTAGATCTCCACCCTTGATCTAGGAGGGCTGAGATGTAATCTCAGCCCTTGGTCTAAGGGTTAGGTTCTCTCATCATAATCAGACTAAAAAGGAAGGGAAAAAGGCAAGGAGGTTCACTATTCATGTGCATTTGTTGGAGAAGAGGAGCAAGGACTAAGTCACTTTATGAGGTACTTTAGTACTATGTACTTTATATTATTAAACTTTATAGTCACTTTATGTTTTTAAGTTGACTTTATGTGAAAAAGGTACAAGGTACAAAAACAACATTAAAGTGATTAGGGAGCTCATTAATGGGAGGAGACAAAAAGGGAGTCAAAGAGAGATTAGATCTCCACCCTTGATCTAGGAGGGCTGAGATCTAATCTCAGCCCTTGGTCTAAGGGTTAGGTTCTCTCATCATAATGAGACTAAAAAGGAAGGGAAAAAGGCAAGGAGGCTCATTATTCATGTGCATTTGTTGGAGAAGAGGAGCAAGGACTAAGTCACTTTATGAGGTACTTTAGTACTATGTACTTTATATTATTAAACTTTATAGTCACTTTATGTTTTTAAGTTGACTTTATGTGGAAAAGGTACAAGGTACAAAAACAACATTAAAGTGATTAGGCAGCTCATTAATGGGAGGAGACAAAAAGGGAGTCAAAGGAAGATTAGATCTCCACCCTTGATCTAGGAGGGCTGAGATCTAATCTCAGCCTTTGGTCTAAGGGTTAGGTTCTCTCATCATAATGAGACTAAAAAGGAAGGGAAAAAGGCAAGGAGGCTCATTATTAATGTGCATTTGTTGGAGAAGAGGAGCAAGGAGGAGGAGGAGAGTTGAGTCTGTAGGAACTATTTGGCAGGAGGAGATAACCTACAGCAAGACCATCAAACCCAAGTTTCCAGGCTTGAAGAGCAGCACATAGGAGAGATTCCAGCACTGAGTTCAAGGCTGACACTGTGCATACCAGGCAGAAAAGGCCGAGTCATCAGGCAGGGAATTAAGCATGCAGCCTGAGGAGAGAAGCTGAGTTTCAGCACAAGTTACCAGGCCCAAAAATTTAGGAGCAGCGTAAATTGCAGGTTGATTACTGTCAGGTCAGTGGCATGCTTTTCCAGGAGAGATTCCTGGTCTGTCTTCATTAAATTCAAGGCTGAAATCCGAAAGTCAGTTGGACAAATTTCAGTGGGCATTAATACTGCCTGTGGCACAAGATTCAAGATCTGGGATTCTGACATTCCGAGCAGAGAAGAGCAGACTGGCACAAAATTCAATGCTGAACTGCACATATTTCCAGATCTGTGGTCAAGCTTCTAGAGGCAACAGGGAGAGATAAATACCCTGTATTTGTAATTAATGATGTAACATTTCTCTGAGATTAGCAAAAATAAAGTCCTCCTTAAAACTGGTTTTCCCCTTGTGGGCTTTTCCCAGGTCCATGTTTGACCAAAAAATAAGTGTCTTCAATTTGTGTGTGCTTGTCTAATTTTTATCAGCTGAACAGTGAAAAGTGAATGAAAAGTAGAGGTAACCCTGTAGTGTTCTATTTCAATTTGCATTTCAGTTTTACATGCAATGAACTATGGGGTTGGGCATTAAACTTCTATGCAAAACAAACTGAAACCAGGGAGGGCTACAGCAGAACCCAAAATTTCTAGAGGAAGGGGGTGCTTCTGGGCATCCCGCCACTATGTAACATACAATGTAAGACTCATACACAATATGCTTTCTCAGCTCATATTTCACGTAAGCATCAAGTACAGTTGTTACTGCAAAGTAACCATATATGCCTCTAGACAGCTTCTTCATTTGTACCTTGTGTCATAAGCTTGTTTCACTTCCCGACACATTTTATCTTGAATGAACTTCATCAAATTTTCATCCATCAACTCTCTTCATGCAGAACTAATAGATGACAAGTGTCTTTTTCAAATGAAAGCATTAATAACATTGTTTCCTTTTACCTTTGTGTGTGTGATATCAAAATTATATGCATTGAGCACGCCAGACATTTACTTTGGTGCACATTAACATACGCCAGGTTCTAAATCTGAAACTGGCTCAAACTCAGTGCCTAAAAAAAAAATCTGGAAGTCTCCTTAACTCATGTGCTTTTCTAAATACAGAAACTTCTGCTTTAAACACTACTGAAAGTCTGAAAGCAATTTTTAGGAATAGGAAGTAAGTCACTTCCTAAATCTGGAAAAGAAAAATCTTATCAAAGCAAGAGACCAAAAATAGAAACCTTCAAGGATGGCACATGTATGTTATATCACTCTCTAAGACTAGAAATGCATCACTTTCTAAATCTGGAAAAGCAAAATCTTAATAAAGCAATAGCCCAAAAGTAGAAACTTTCAAGGTTGGCACATCCATGTCGTAGCCATGCATGTGTCCTACATAACTGTCATGTTGTAACCATGCATGCTGCACAGAATTGCTTAGTGCACCAATGCAGTTGCATGTGTGCGCTGCCATAGGAAAAACACCTTCATCACACACTAACACAGAAATCCAAATGTTGTTGCACTTCCATCCATACTCAGCAATCTGCAAAAAAAACCATGGCAAGAAAAAGTTTGTTGTTCACACTCCTTTGTTGAACATGCTCAAGATGTAGCAAGAGTATGTTCCTATAGCAGAACACCTCTAGGCAACAGACAAAAACTAAGACTCCCACTTTGCAAGAGAGGTGTTGTCTAGCAAACCAAGATACTGTCTCAACAGCTTGAACTTCCCCTCCTCAAAATGTTGACTGCCTATGGATCTAAAGAAATAAATCCTTGGATCACTGCTCCCTTCTGTACTCTAAAATCTCTTCAGAATCTTCAAGGTGTGTAAATCCCCTGTACAAAGACACTTTCATCAGCAACCTGTCCAGCCAACCCCAAACATCCTTCATGCCAACTGCATGGATCGAAATCTTCTTACACCACAACATGAGTTGTTCTAAACATCCTGCAATGATAACCACATCTACATACAGGGCCAAGATAAGTAGATTTGAACTATCAAATAACAAATTAAAATATGCACTAAACTTGAAAAAGCCCAACTCCAATAAAAACTCATAGATCCTAAAATACCAAACTTGTGGTGCATCCATCAGCCCATACAAAGCATTATTCAATCTGTATTCGCGGTTATCTCACCCGTGCACCTCAAAAGCTCTGGCAGCTAAAGCAAATCCTCAGCAAAGTCAACTCCCTCTTTCTAAGACAGTAATTGGCAACTAGAGTAAGGATCCCATTAAGGCTAACTCCCTCTTTCTGAGAGAATCCTGTGGCAATAAACATGTCTTGGTACATTTCAATAATCTGGTCAGTTTTATGCATGATGTCAATAATTGATTCCACTAGAGATTTTGGAATTGTCTCTCAAGCACCATCCTTGAGAACAAACATGCACTCATTTTCATGAAATCCCACTCTACCTACTTCGCATGTACCTCCTCAAAGCTAGAAGAAAACTATTGCATTATGGCATCCCACAACACCTTCTCCACATGCAAATGTTGCTTCACTAAATTAGCAAGTAGCCTCTAAAGGCCACATTCTCACACTCCTCTAGCCAAAACTTAGTCAAGCTTGTCTCTAACTCTGGCTTGTTGACCATCAAACTTAGTTGTACACTATACATCTGTCATGCAAGAAATTAAAATCAGCCTCTTTGTTAAACCAAATACATGTAAGACATCATCTACCTCAAGAAAATGTTGAGGTCTCACCTCACAACAATTCAGCCAATTTGGCAACCCAACCCCACCTTTTTCAATTTTTTTTACATTGAGTTTCATCTTCAAACATGCAATTCTCGACTTATCTGACATGTGATGAATGTCCTTTGAGTTGTATGAGAATGAAAAGTGTTGATCAGTTGCTTTCACTTCTATGTTAATGCAGCATGCAGAAACATCATTCATCTTAATCATGACCAACTGTTTTGAAGGAAATTTTGCTTGTGCATTGCTGATAGCCTTGCTGATTTGGTTTACACATGATTGGATTTCATTTGCATATTGTTTGCATGATCTTGATTTTGCATGAAAATGTCATGGCTTTTCTACGCATATGTTTTATTGATGGCTCATGTTATGATTTTCAAGTTAACATGCTTTCTTGTCTAATGCACAAGTGTTTATGCCGCATTTTCACATGTCACAATGAAGGACAATTCAAAACGACAACAGAAGATTGCACAAGGAACCAATTATCTGATTAACAAGTAAGAAAGAGTTAAGCGGCACATGCATGTAAATGGCACAAAGATGTTACAAACAAGGTATCAAAGCATATGTCAATGATCTCAAGCTGCATCTCTAACAAAGGGATATTATAACCATTGCAACCCACACAATTGTTTCACAAAAGGCACAGTAGCAATACCAAAAATGGAAGTATAAACATCACAAGCATGGCACATAAAGTAACTAAATCAAGAAAATGATTGAAGCAGCACCCATGACTTTGGCTGCCAGCTTTGTCTCAAGCTGCATCTCTAACAAAGGGATATTATAACCATGCAACCCACACAATTGTTTCACAAAAAGCACAGTAGCAATACCAAAAATGGAAGTATAACTATAAACATCACAAGCATGGCACATCAAGTGACTAAATCAAGGAAATGATTGAAGCAAAACCAATCACTTTGGTTGCCAGCTTTGTCTAAGGTCGTCTTATGCATTCTCGAGAACCAGTCTCTTAGACAAGTTTCAGGTAATAGCATTCAATATACCATTTGTTTCCCAATAGTTGTTGAGAATTATAGCTCAAATAGAAACTTCCACATATGTTCAATATGCACATGCAAGTAGTTCGAAATATTTTTGTAGAAGCTATTTTCGAAAAAGTAATTCTAATTTTTAAAAAGTTATTTTATTTTGTATTTTATGTTGTAAAAAAAGTGAAAGTAATTACCTATCTTTATGAGAAAAAAAATTGTGTAAGCTTGGCAGTACCTTTCTTTTGATTTTCTATTAATCATATGCAAGGCAGGTTACAAAATATGTCCAGTGGCCTCAACCTGCCCAAAGGAAACCAGGTCTATTGGCCACCGATCAGCATCATATGCCATCCCAAACATAAACAGTTTGAGCATGTCCATCCAGGCTATATAAGCTAACTATGTCTACTATATATTTAAACTTACTACTGGCAATGTAAATGCTATCCGACCAAATCATTGTAAAAAAAAACATCAAAAAACTTTCAAGATGTTCATAACTTCTCAACAGTCAGTCATCTGACGATTCTATGGGGGTCAATCCTTTGCACTCGACCCTGGGATTTCGTTCTGCTACAAGCTTTGTAGCTGTTTTTCCATTTGCCAAGGCGGACATTCTGGTGGTGCTACAGCAGTTGTACTACTTGGATCTCCCGCTGAATATCTTTTAGGCTAGGCCCCTCTTGCTGGGTTTGTGGTGGCTCCTCCAAATTCCTCGTAGTTGTCATTGCTTTTGCCAATAAATTCTTCATGACCCAGTAGGGTTGGACTGACTGTTTGAAGAGAGTCTGCCTACTTCGGGTGTGTCCAAGGTCCAGAAGCAAGGGTTCCCAATCCTCTGTTGGAGGCAACTCAACCACTGCCTTGGCATTCCATTCCACTTATCATGACAAAATTAGGGACTTCACTTGTGTTGGGGTTCCCCCACTACAAGAATGCATGAGGTTTTGCATGTTCTCCTCCCCCGGTTTTCCTGCCTCTCTTCCGCTGGGTCTTGTTGGTCAAGGCCAGCAGCATTTTCCTTTTGTTGTTTTGTTTACAGCTGCGGCGACGCCCTCTTTTCCCCTGCCCCACCTCTGCCTTCACCATGTTGCCTTCAACCAGAATTTCCTTCGATTGCGGAACCTCCCGAGCTCTTGCCTTGGCACGGAGCAGAAGTGTCGAAGTCGGAGGGAGGAGTAATATAGGCAAACCTGAAAGAGTAATGTATGCAGAAGAATTAAAACAAACATCCAAATATCAGTATTTCCATCCATCCATTCCCTGTGGATGGATTTACTATGTTGAGTTTCCTGGTCTAAGGAGTAAACCACAATTTCCCCCCAACCCCTTCATCATTTACCTCCGTCCTATCGATGCCCAAACTTAAGTGAATTCCTTCCCTCTGACTCTCTATTCTCCCCCAAGTCTAGCCAATCCTCTAGCTCCAAGAATTAAGCCCCACCATAACAAAATTGACAGGCACACAGGTGTTGGGATACTCTAAGTCCCCATTCATGCCCCTTTGGGCCAGGGTTTTGCCTGGAGACCAAACCTTAGCTAAATTGACAGACCCGCCAGTGTTTGGTGACCTCGACTCCCCATTCATGCCCCTCTAAACTAGAAAATTGCCGGAAGACCCGACCATGACGGTATTGACAGACATACTAGTAAAGGGTGTGCCCAAACTTAACTGCATTCCACCCCTCCGGCTCTCTATTCTACCCCAGGCCTAGCCAGGCCTCTGGCTCCAAGAATTAAACCAAGTCATAACGAAATTGGCAAACGCACAAGTTTTAGGGTCTCCCGAATCCCCATTCATGCCCCAATGGGCCAAAGGTTTACAAGGAGACCAAGCTATGGCAGAATTGCCAAACACACTAGTTTTTGGGGGCCTCAACTCCCCATTCCTACCCCACTGGACCAAAAGTTTACACAAAGACCAGACTATAACAGACTGAACAAACATAATGGTAATATGAACCCCAGACTCCCCATTCTTACTTCTTTGGCCTAGAAATTTTCCGGGCGACCTCAAGCTCTCAGAATTGCCTCAGTCCAGTCCAGGTCTCAGACACCTGGATTTAAAGGGTGCAAGAACAAAATTTGCAACCCAAATATCGATAGCAGACCCAAACCCTGCATGCATGCCCCTTTGGGCGAACAAATAGCCATATAACACTAAAATTGAAATTTCGAACATCAATAGCAGTAAACTCAACCAAATTCTACCAGAAACGTGCAAAACCATCCATCCCTACCAATCCAAACTCCTTTCTTGCAGCATAGTCTCCATTTCTAGAACAAAGAAGGCCTGAAATACGTACCAGTGACCCTGTCTAGCCGAATCTCTATTGGCATCGTCTTGCTGATGGCATTGGTCTCTACTCCCGCAGGCGAATTCCACCACCCTACTATCGGTTTCTACTCCCGCCAGCGAGCTCCACCACAGACCATGAATGCATACAATGACTAACCTCGCCACCTTTCCCACTTGTATTCCCTCCTTTGTCGTTTGTCTTCCCAATGCAACTACCACTTGTTGCCAGTCTCTCCAGGTCTTTACTGGCTTACACGTGGGGATGTTGGGCGGGTCGCCCACCTGCCCTGCTCCCCATCGCTTTACGCATGGCGACGATCCACGCGGGGGTCTCGCGTCCCATCGCACCCCAATCGGGGTATGTTTATGAGAAATTACTTGTTATGCTTCCATTGTATTTTCCAACCATTTGTAGGATTGATGCATTCTCAAATTTTTGTTTGTGTTAGAGTAAATTCAAAATCTAGATTTATTTAATAAAAGAGCGTAGGACAAAAGTCATCTAGGGTTTGGTAAATTTACAATAGGTAGATATCTTGACGTTTGGAGCTCAAGAAGGTATTTTTGCACAGGCTTAAGTGTCTAGGCATGCAGAAGTCGCCCAAAGTCTCCTTAGACATTTTCTTTAGAGTGAGCAAGTTTCATTTGTTACTTAGCCTAAGTTTTAATCTAAGCGCTTGATCTCAAGTGAGACAAGATCTAATCTTGGCCATCAATCACTTTAAAGATTAGAATTAGGCATTTAGCTCAATGAAAAATTATAAAAGCGAAGCTAAAGAAAAGGAAGAGAAACACCATACAGCAGCATAAGATTGAGTGGGGCATCTCAGTAAGTGTAATATTGTAGTGTGTTGGGTTCGAGTAAGGGGGCAACAAGGAGATATAAATCAACCAAGTAGGGCTTTTCCAACTAGATCAGATCAGTGTTATCAGAATCAAACCAGAACTGATGGAACTGTCCAAACCGGCCGTTTTTGGCCCAAAACCGCTCTAAACTAGCCCTCCAAACCAAAATAGGTCGATTCGATACCATACCGGTCGATTTAGGGCCGATTTCGTGCAATTTTTACCTATGCAACCCAGTGTAAAAAAAAAAATTGTCGTTTTCTCCAATTGGTTGGCCCACTTCTAATACTCCCCTAGGCTACCCTAATATTCAAGCCTATGACCCTCAGCCTAATAATCAAGCATATGGCCCTAGTATTGCTATGAAATTCATAGTAACGTTAAATTCTTAAAATAAAAGGATGAAAATGAAATGAATCGGGATGTTTGATTGTGGTTCCAAGTCCAACCTCACTGAATTCCATATGGAGAAAGTACAATTTTATATTTCACTCAAAATCCAACAGACTTAACAGTTTATCAGGATTGGGGGTGTTGACCACTACGTGTCAACTACCCATAGCAGTACACCCCCTTTTCTTTTCAAAAGGGATAGCGCTTGATCGATATGTCCATGCCATTCGACAGTCATCGTCGACCCAATCATGTTATGTTGTAAACCCAGTCTACATGTGTAAATTGTAAATAATCCTAGCAGATCTTAGTCATGTATGTAAACTGCCTAGGCAAACCTAATTTTTTAATGATAATCTATGTTCTGGAAGGTTTTTTGTCTCACCAATCCATGATCGGCAGAGTTTTCCTTCAGCCTAACCCCAAAGCCGGAATGAATTTTGTCATTAGAATCTTAGGGGAATCCTAGTG
>APFE030620963.1:0-35974 GCA_000404065.3 Pinus taeda | reverse complement strand
AAAATAATAATAAGTCAAAGTTTTGAGGAAATAAATGCAAAATTTTAATTTTTTTAATATATTAAAATGCATTTAAAATTTCGACGGATGAGATAGAAAGAGATTTTGATCCTCATCGATGATCGAGATCATTTTGACATGGATCACTCGAACTAGCCGTTGGGATTTTTTTTTTTTAAATAGGGTGTCAGGGATCATTTGAGATGATTCGATCTGTGAGTCTTGTGCTGAAGAAAGCTCTCTTGTAATCTTTTTCTTGTGCAATAAAAAAAGACTTTGGGGTTGTAATCTTGTTGATGTTACTCTTTTGAAACGCTGTAAGTTGTTTCATTTTTCTGCACAAATTTAATTTCAGCCATTGGTAATAGCTTGATGAAGAATGATGTTGAACACAGGTATCTTGTTTACTCACTAGGGTTTGAATGGTAATAGAATTTCTGAAAATAATGGCAGGTATCTCCATTGGATTTGGATTTTAGTACTGTTTTTTCCCTCTTTATTGATAGTTGACGTACATTGTGCAGGAAATCTAGATTGTGAAGATCAATGGGCGTTTGGGGCAGTTCTCAGCTGAACTAGCGAACTCCCGAAAAGCATTTTTTTTGAAGAGCCCAGCCAGTTTTGATCCTGAGTTTACCATTTAAATCTATCTTTTTGAATGCATGAGAGGTTTTCTGAAGTGTCTCACAGTAAATCTAAAGTTCTGAAAATATTTATGTGGATTATCGACAAATCTGGTTGCTTAGAGTCGTATATTTGTAAATATTGTAATTAATTTATAGGGTTTTAGTTTTAATCCTTGCATATATTATTTTTGTGCATTTTTGGTTTTGCTTTGACAGGCTTTGGAGCTGAGGATATAATCTTGTCCTGAACCCAGATCTAGGCCCATTTTTTCAGAGATAATCTTTAGCGGATTTTCAAATTTTCTGAGGGAATTTGAGGATTTATCAAAGCTGTTTTGCTGTCTGAGGGTTTCAATTTCAGCCGCTTTCAGATCTGAGTGGGTTTCGTTTGTTTTGCAGGAAAAAAAAATTCGAAAAAAAAATTATTGTTATGAATTGGGTAAAACCCTTGCTTCTTCTCCATCTCCAGATCCAATTACTATCTACATCGATCCACTTACTGCTTGGTTCCAAAGCCTTATACGTTGCCTGCACTCCCCCTTCAAACATTGTCTTGCCATCACCTTTTCTCTACGTCCTTGTCTCTCTAGCATTGTCACGCTAGCCATTCCTTCCCTAGCCCGCAACTCCTTCTCCTCACACCTTTCTCCCTTACCTACTACGTGTTTCTCCCTTCGTGCTACCCACGCAGCTCAGAAACCTCACGTTGTCACCTCTGCACCTACAAAAAACATTGAAATCACACAGTCAGCATTTCCGCAGTCCATTGTTGCCTCAGCCATCTCTCTACGCAGCTATCCCCTTCGTTTTGCTCTCTGCCATCAGACTAACCTGCAAAATAAACGCTGCAACTGCGTCCCTCCACGTTCCACGCAAACCTGCAAACACAGCTTCCACTCTCCCGCAACCTCCTTGGACCATTGAGCCACCTGCGTATTCACTTGATCGCCCTCATTGTCCATAAGTTTGCTTTTCATGCGCAGTCATTCCCTGCCGTCGTAGCTCTTCACGCTTCTGCTAACCCGCACCAGCGAGCAAATGTTTTCCTCAGTCAACTTTTTTTTTTGGTTTCATTTCTAGCTTAGGTTTATTTGCATTGATATTTTCTTAGGTAAATTTAGCATCTAAATTTTAAATTAGAATATACGTTTTTGTTTTGTTATATGATAAGGTGTTAGCTTTAGTTTTAGATTTTGATTAAATTTAGTTTAGGTTTAATTATATTTAGTTTAGTTTAGTTTTGTGATTCTAGTTTTTCATTTATTTTTAGTTTTTGCTTAGTTCAATTTTGTTTTATTTGAAAATCATAAAAGGCATAAAAAGTTTCTTTTAGTTTAAAATTAGATTTTAATTTTATTTAGGTTTTAGATTTGAAATTTTATTTAGATTTTAGATTTATTTAGTTTTGTTTTGTTTAAATTTTGACTTAAAAATAATAACAAAAAAATATAAATAAAAAGTCCAAAAAACATAAAAAAGTTTTAATCCTTAGTTTTTCTTTTGGTTTAGTTTAAGTTTTATTTTTATTTTCTCTATAAAAAAATTGTCAGATTTAGTCTTGGCTCAAGAATTTGTCATATTTACAATTTTGGTGTATCTTTTCCGCTGAGGCTAAAATTTTGACGTGGGATTAATATTTTTCATTTTTATATGGTTAAACATGCTTAAATGCTCATTTGAATATTAGCTATATGAAAGTGATAATTGGTTAGCATTTAAAATTGCATGGTTATTTAAAGCATTTAATCTTTAATTGCTGGAATATTGTTAAGGCATTGTGCATTTATCGATTATCTCGCATTTGGTAAAATTAATCTTTGCTTGGGACATTCGATGATAAATGATTGTTTTACAAGGCTCATATTTCTGCAACATTTACTATTTAATCATTTAATCATTTTACTCCATAAGGCACTAGTACTAAGCATAACAATATCTAATCAAGTTTTAATCAATCAAGTGCTTGTTTTCGTTGTGTCTCCCACCCCACTGGTCCACAGTTGGTCTTCCTTTATCCCATAGGGTCTACACCCCTTAGCCTCAAGAGACTGCTTAAACGGAGAGATCGGGGATTAGGGTGACAACCCCCGGTCTGAGCGTTGTTGCGCGGCTCAGACAATTTGTGCAACAACATTTTTTGGCGCTATTGCCGAGGATAGAGTTTTTCTGTCCTTGGTTCCTTCGACATTCATCTCGTTTCTTTCCTCTCGTCCTTAGCTCTTTCCTTTCGAGCTTTTCCGTGTTTCACTTCCTATCCGGGTGGCGACTCCACTTCATATATCATCTGCAAGAGTGTATACTAGAAGACATTCAAGCAGTTTGTGCAATCTTGTTCCTGACCCTAAAAGGGCTCTCAGGGTATGATTACACAAACTCTCTTCTCGTACACTTCTTGTTAACCTCGAACAAGAAGCCCTCTCTGATATCCATTTGCTTTTTACTGGTCTGGTTGGGCATGACATCATGGATATATATGCTCCTTGCGATTTTTCTAACATTCAAGGTTATCCCAATGATCTTCCAACACTTGGGATAGATAAGTTGCCTAGCTTTCATGGAGATAACACAATTAGTGCTAATTCACATCTGAGAGCTTTTAGTATATGGATGGCTAAGTACGCAAGGTCTACTAATTTCGATCATGAAGATGTTAGAATGACTCTTTTTATTATAAACTTGGAGGGCGATGCTCATGGCTGGTTTTCAAAAAAGCCTCGGAATTCATTTAATTCCTTACAATCAATCATTGATGCCTTTAAGGAAAAGTATGGAGATAAGGGAGAAGGAAGACACCTCGTGAAAGCTATTAGCATAATAAAAAAGAGAGAGAATGAAACCGTTGAAGAATTTAACAAAACGTTTAATGATATTATTAAAGAATTACCTCAAGATTATAAACCTACCGACAAATCTCTTCGAGATTTTTACATTGATGCCTTTAGCCCTAAGCCTTCTTATGAATTGAGGCGTGCTAAACTTAATGATTATAGGGATTGCCAAGCCTTAGCAATAGAGCTTGAAAAGGACAAGGCAGCATCTGGAAGTCTGAGATCCCAGGTTTCGATTGGGCTGCTACGAAACTAAAAGAACCTAAAGGAAACGCAGTTCAAGAGCCTGAAAGCGAGCTTGTTCAGAAATTGCTCCAAAAGATCGAAAGCATGGAAATTAATCATAATAAGGAGATAGCTACTTTGCAGAATAGGTTGGTCCAAACGGAAAGGGCACAAACGCAAAATTTCCAACCTAGAAATAATAATAACAGAAATAACAATTGGCAAAAAAAGGGTCAATCTAGTGAGCCAAGGCCTCCTAATCTGCTTACTAATTTGGTCGATAATGCTCTGCCTTACTGTCAGGTTTGTGATGCTCTTCATGAAGAGGCCACTTGTCCCATCATTAGAAGAATTTTAGATAATGGAATGTTTGGGACAGGTGATCAAATAAATGTAGTGGGTAACAAGTTTCCTTTGTCTATGGATGATTGGATAAGGAAAATAGTTGTGACGTTATGAATCCCTCGTCAACTTTTAGTATAAATAACCTTGAAAATGAAGATGACATTTTGGCTAAGTTATATGGTGAAAAACCATCTCTAGAGCAAAGCATGGAAATTGCTAGAGATAAAGGTTTAACCTATCAGAGAAAGGATAAAGATCAAAACGGGAATCAAATTCCCCCTCGAAAGTTTAATCCTGGTTTAAACACTGGATTAGATGTCGATTTGGGAAGTTGGTTTAACAATGCGAAAATCTGGGTTCCTGTCTCCGAGATTGCTAAAATCCCTTCCAAAGAGATAAATTACTAAAAGCCATTCAAGGTCCTCAAGTAAATATTTCTCAACAGAAGACCCAGGAAGTTGACTATCACGATGCTCCCATATATTTGCAAAGCTTAGATGCGGATAACAAAGATCACCAGCCTTTCTTTATCACCTTATTGGTTAATGGAAATAAATTGAATAATTGCATGTTGGATTCTGGTGCATCAGTGTGTGTCATGACTAAAAGGGTCATGGAATAGCTTAACTTAAGAGTCTCTAGACCCTACTATAATATATGTGTCATGGATTCTAAGAAAATTGAAGTGCATGGTTTGATCAAAGATTTACAAGTTCACCTATCAATTTACCCAGACATCATGATTGTTATGGATATTGTTGTTGTTGATGTGCCTGATGCCTAGAGTATGCTTTTATCCAGAAAGTGGGCCTTTGATCTAGGAGGAAGTATTCAAATAAATTGGTCATATGCTATGATTCCTTCTCCTAGAGGTGATGTTTTTTAAGACTTAATAGAGAGCCCGAAAGAAAATTCCATGTTGAAGATCCTAAGAGACCTCACAACGAGATAATTAAAGAACAATCTGACATTGGGAATTACGCTATCATGTCTAATTTCATAATTCCTCCTGATGATAAGATTAAGGATCTCAATGATAAAGTTTGGTACATGTATTTTGATGGTGCATCGTCTAGGCATGGTAAAGGTGCAAGAATAGTGCTTAAATCTCCCCTTGGTCACATCTTCAAGTTTGCCTATCAATTAGAATTTGAAGCAACCAACAATGTCGCTGAATATGAGGCTTTATTGTTAGGTCTTGAATTGGCAAAATCTTTGAGAATTAAGTTGCTTAGCATTAAGGGGGGTTCTGATTTAATTATCATGCAGCTTAAAAATAAATTTACATGTAAAAATCAAAGATTAAGGAATTATCGAAATGTTGTGTGGGATACTTTGGAGAACCTTGATGCCCTTGACCTTGAAGCTATCTCAAGAGAGCATATAGTTTGGCAGATGAACTTGTCGTAGCTGCGACTACCTGCCAGTTATCTAATGAGCTAATTAAGAATAACATCAAAATGGAAGTTATATTTAGAATGTCTGTTCAAGATAACTCAGAGCATCGGCAAGTCTTTAATGATGAAAAGCAAGTGATTCATTTTCTTGATAGTCTGGATGTGTTTGAAGATTTTCAGATAAATTCTGAGGATGGACCTGGTAATCATGAGCATATCATAAATCCTACTCCTAGGAATGTGGTTGCCTTAGAGCAACACTTTGATCGTCATGATGCCACGAAGTTGAGAGAGGAAAATAAAAAATAGACCCAGGTGAATATCTTGAGATAAACATTGGTACTCCTGCGAACCCAAAGATTGTTAAAATTGGTAAAGGTACTAGTGTGGAAGAAAGAAAAAAGTTAACTAATTTACTTTGCGAATATCAAGATGTTTTAGCATTTTCTTATGATGAATTAAAAGACTATAGGGAAGATTTCATGGAACATTCTATCCCCTTAAAAGATGAAAATGCTAAACCCTTTCGCCAAAAGCTTAGGCAAATTAATCCTAAGTTAGCCCCTTTGGTTCAAAAAGAGCTTTCAAAACTTTGCGAATATCAAGATGTTTTAGCATTTTCTTATGATGAATTAAAAGACTATAGGGAAGATGTCATGGAACATTCTATCCCCTTAAAAGATGAAAATGCTAAACCCTTTCGCCAAAAGCTTAGGCAAATTAATCCTAAGTTAGCCCCTTTGGTTCAAAAAGAGCTTTCAAAAATGCTTGCGGCAGGAATTATCGCTCAAACAACGCATTCAACATGGTGTTCCAATCTGGTGATTGTTAGGAAAAAGAACAGTACGATAAGACTTTGTGTCAATTTTTGAAATCTTAATCTAGCATGCAAGAAAGATAATTACCCTTTGCCAAACATGGAGACTTTGTTGCAAAGAGTAGCCAATCCTGGAATGATGTCATTGCTAGATGGTTTTTCTGGCGATAATCAGGTATGGGTTAAAAAGGAAGATCATCACAAAACCACATTCACCACACCATGGGGTACTTTTGAATACATTAGAATGTCGTTTGGATTGACCAACGCTGAGGCTACATTTCCAAAGGCCATGGATTATGCCTTCAAATGGTTAATCGGGAATTTATTGAAAATTACCAAGATGATCTTACTGTATTTTCTAAAGACGGTATCAGTCATATAAATCATCTTAGGCAAGTTTTCGATATATGTAGAGAATACAGGATTTCTTTGAATCCAACTAAGTCTGTTTTTGGAGTAACCGAAGGGAAATTACTTGGCCATATCATTTCTAAAAATGGAATCAAGATTGATCCTGAAAGAATTGAAGCAATCCAAAAGATTCCTCTTCCTCATAATTTTAAATCCCTTCGGTCCATCCTTGGAAAACAAATTTTCTTAGAAGGTTTATTCCAAATTACGCAGAAGTAGCTTAAGCCTATTCAAAGTCTTCTAAAGAAAGATGTAAAATTTGTTTGGCAAGACGACGGCAAAAAGGCTTTTCAGGAAATCAAATGCGCTATTGCAAGAGCCCCTGTCTCATAGTTAGTCTTGATTATTCCAAGGATTTCATGATTTTTTCTTTCGCTTCCGAAGATACCATTGCTGGTGTCCTGTTACAAAAAAATAAAGATGGTCACGAGCAGCCTATTGCTTTCATGAGTAGAGCGCTTCAAAATTCCGAATTAAAATACAATACCATGGAAAAGCAGGCTTATGGCCTGGTCAAGTCTCTTCAGCATTTCAAAACTTATGTGGGTTATTCTAAAATCATTGCTTTCGTCCCACATTCTGTTGTTAAAGATATGTTAACTCAAATTGATTGCTTAGGGACTTGCGCTAGGTGGGTTACTAAAATACAAGAATATGATTTAGAGATCACACCCACCAAGCTATTCAAAGGCCAAGGCTTGGCTCAAATGTTGACCAAAGGTAACAAAAAGACTCTTGGTTTGTTTTCTCTTAGCAATCTATCTTCGCCTGAGTTGCAAAGATTAGAAGAGCATGAGTGGTACAAAGACATTGTTTATTACTTGATGAATCTTACATGTCCTACCCATTTAGTTGTTCATAAGAGAAGGGCTCTTAGACTAAAAGCCACTAAGTATTGCCTTATGAAGGATGGCTTTGGATGAAGAAATCCTAAGGGCATAGTACTTAGGTGTGTTGATGAAATTGAGTCCAAGAAATTAATCTCTGAATTTCATTCAGGATTTTGTGGTGGTCATTATGCTGCTAGAACTACCGCCCACAAAATTCTGAGAGATAATTATATTGGCCTTCAATTTTTTCTGATGTGCATAAGTTTGTTAGAAATTGTCAAGCCTGTTAGCTATTCACTGGGAAACAGAAGCTTGTTGCCCTGCCCCTACAACCTGTCACTGTAGAGGCACCTTTTCAGCATTGGGGTCTGGACTTCATCAAGAAGTTCCATGAAAATTTTAACAATGGCTACTCATGGATTTTGACTGCTACTGATTATTTCACTAAATGGGTTGAAGCCATTCCTGCTAAAAATTCCACTTAAAAGGTTATTATGGATTTCATCGAAAATAATATCATTACTAAATTTTGGTGTCCCTGCTAAGATCACTACTGACAATGCCAAAGCTTTTAGTTCCTCAAAGTTTTCGTCTTTCTATTTCAAGTATGGCATTGTCTTATCTCATTCATCAAATTATTATCCTCAGGGTAATGGTCTGGCTTAATCAAGTAACAAGAATCTCATAACCATTATCAAGAAAATAGTAGGAGATAATAAGAGATCGTGGGATAGCAAAATCAAGTATGCTTTATGGGCAGATAGGATCGCTAAAAAGAAAGCTACTGGTAAATCTCCCTTTGAATTAGTTTATGGCTTGGATGTAACCTTACCTGTGCACCTGAAATTGCCAGTTTATCAACTCCTTCAGCATTTTTCTACTAATAAAGATGTTGTTCAAAGTAGAATAGATTAGATTGTGGAGTTAGATGAAGCTCGTAGGGCAGCTTTTGATGCTATATGTAAAAATCAATCTAACATTAAGAAAAGCTTTGATAAATCCTCTTGATCTAGATCTTTGCAGGTTGAAGATATGGTACTTCTTTAGAATCGCAAGAAAGAAAAACCAGGAAAACATAAGTTTGACAATTTGTGGCTGAGACCGTACATCATTGGAGACATTGCTGGACCAAACTCATTCCACTTGAGCACATTGGATGGCGAACCACTTGATTTACTTGCAAATGACCAAATGCTCAAGCTGTTCTTCAAAGATGATATTTGATGCCATGGGGCATCCTTTATATTGTATTTCTAACCTTACTCCTTGTCATTTCAGCTTTTTATTTCTGTTTTAGGATTAGATTTACTTTTCAAGTTACTAGATAGTTAATAAATGAAGAGCTTATATCTTTAATGTGCTTAATGTTATATGATGATTTTTTGGATGGATGCTCCTTATGTTTTGTTGTGTGTTGCGTGGATATAGATTCTGGATTCTCACATTCCTCCAATGCAGCAACATGTCCCCAAGTAAAGTCAAATGTTGACCACTACCTGTCAACTACCCATAACAGTACACCCCCTTTTCTTCGCAAAAGGGATAGCGCTTGATCGATATGTCTGTGCCATTCGACAATCATCATCGACCCAATCATGTTATGTTGTAAACCCAGTCTACATGTGTAAATTGTAAATAATCTTAGCAGATCTAAGTCATGTATGTAAACTGCCCAGGCAAACCTAATTTTCTAATGATAATCTACGTTCTGGAAGGTTTTTTGTCTCACCGATCCATGATCGACAAAGTTTTCCTTCAGCCTAACCCCAAAGCCGGAATGAATTTTGTCATTAGAATCTTAGGGGAATCCTAGTGTACTTCGAGTCTATGTAAAAGTAATTTGGACATAATCCTAACTATTTGGTTAGATTATTACAAATTGTTTGATCTGCTAGATTATATTTGTGTCGCAGAACTGGGTGGTCTATGAGGGTCTATGTCAAATGGGTTTTTCCCCTTGAGATGTAAAATTGTAAAAGTCATAATGTAAAGTGTCTTGAGGGTTAGAAAATGTTTTAATCCCCTCATAAGTCCTAAGTCCTAGTGATTTTCCAAAGGCTAATTTGAGGATCAAAAATAAAAAATAAAAATTAAAGCAATAAAATTTAAAAAAATATAAATAAATTAAAAAATAAAAATTAAATAAATAAAAAAAAATAAAACAAAATAAAAATAAATAAAATAAATTAAATAATTTTAAAAATTAAACAAAATAATAATAAGTCAAAGTTTTGAGGAAATAAATGCAAGATTTTAATTTTTTAATATATTAAAATGCATTTAAAATTTCGATGGATGAGATTGAAAGAGATTTTGATCCTCATCGACAATCGAGATCATTTTGACATGGATCACTCAAACTAGCAGTTGGGATTTTTTCTTTAAATAAGGTGTCAAGGGTCATTTGACATGATTCGATCTGTGAGTCTTGTGCTAAAAAAGCTCTCTTGTAATCTTTTTCTTGTGCAATAAAGAAAGACTTTGGGGTTGAAATCTTGCTGGTGTTACTCTTCTGAAATGTTGTAAACTATTTCATTTTTCTGCATAAATTTAATTTCAGCCATTGGTAATAGCTTGATGAAGAGTGATGTTGAACACAGGTATCTTGTTTACTCACTAGGGTTTGAATGGTAATAAAATTTGTGAAAATAATGGCAGGTATCTTCATTGGATTTGGATTTTAGTATTGTTTTTTCCCTCTTTATTGATAGTTGAAATAAGTTGTGCAGGAAATCTAGATTGTGAAGATCAACAGGCGTTTGGAGAAGTTCTCGGCTGAACCAACCAACTCCCGAAAAGCTTTTTTTTTAAGAGCCCAACCAGTTTTAAACCTGGGTTTATCATTTAAATTTATCCTTTTGAATGCATGAGAGGTTTTTTGAAGTGTCTCACAATAAATCTAAAGTTCTGAAAATATTTCTGTGGATTATTGACAAATCTGGCTGCTAAGAGTCGTAAATCTGTAAATATTGTAATTAATTTATAGGGTTTTAGTTTTAATCCTTGCATATATTATTTCTGTGTATTTTTGCTTTTGTTGTGACAGGTTTTGAAACTGAGGATATAATCTTGTCCTGAAGCCAGATCTAGGCCCTGGAGGGTAAGATCTAGCCCCAGCATCATTTTTGCAGAGATAATCTTTAGCGGATTTTCAAATTTTCTGAGGGAATTCGAGGGTTTATCAAAGTTGTTTTGTTGTCCTAGGGTTTCAATTTCAGTCGCTTTCAAATATGAGAGGGTGTCGTTTGTGTTGCAGGAAAAAAAATTCGAAAAAAAAAAAAAAATTATTGTTGTGAACTAGGTAAAACCCTTGTTGCTTCTTCATCTCCATATCTGATTATACTATCTGCATCGATCCACTTACTGCTTGGTTCCAAAGCCTTATACGCTGCCTGCACTCCCCCTTCAAATGTTGTCTTGCCATCACCTTTTCTCTGCATCCAACCTGCGTCCTTGTCTCTCTGGCATTGTCACGTTGACCATTCCTTCCCTGGCCCGCAACTCCTCCTCATGCCTTTCTCCCTTACCTGCTACATGTTTCTCCCTTCGTGCTACCCACGCAGCTCAGAAACCTCACGTTGTCACCTCCACACCTGCAAAAAACATTGAAATCACGCAACCAACATTTCCACAGTCCATTGCTGCCTCGGCCATCTCTCTACGCAGTTATCCCCTTCGTTTTGCTCTCCGCCATCAGACTAACCTGCAAATAAACGCTGCAACTGCGTCCCTCCACGTTCCACGCAAACCTGCAAATGCAGCTTCCACTCTCCCGCAACCTCCTTGGATCGTCGAGCCACCTGCGTATTCACTTGATCACCCTCATTGTCCATAAGTTTGCTTTTCGTGCGCAGTCATTCCCCGTCGTCGTAGCTCTTCACGCTTCTGCTAACCCGCACCAGCAAGCAAACATTTCCTCAGTCGACTTTTTTTTTTGTTTCGTCTCTAGCTTAGGATTATTTGCGTTGATATTTTCTTAGGTAAATTTAGCATCTAAATTTTAAATTAGAATATACGTTTTTGTTTTGTTATATGATAGGGTGTTAGCTTTAGTTTTAGATTTTGATTAAATTTAGTTTAGGTTTAATTATATTTAGTTTAGTTTAGTTTTGCGATTCTAGTTTTTCATTTATTTTTAGTTTTTGCTTAGTTCAGGTTTTGTTTTATTTGAAAATCATAAAAATTAAAATATCATAAAAGGCATAAAAAGTTTCTTTAGTTTAAGATTAGATTTTAATTTTATTTAGGTTTTAGATTTGAAATTTTATTAGATTTAAAATTATTTTGTTTTGTTTGGTTTAAATTTGACTTTAAAATAATCCAATATATATAATATAATATATATATATAATAAAAGTCCCAAAAAACTTTAAAAAGTTTTAATCTTTAGTTTTTCTTTTGGTTTAGTTAAGTTTTATTTTTATTTTCTCTAAAAAAAAATTGTCAAATTTAGTCTTGGCTCAAGAATTTGTCATATTTACAATTTTGGTGTATCTTTTCCGCTAAGGCTAAAATTTTGACGTGGGATTAATATTTTTCATTTTTATATAGTTAAACATGCTTAAATGCTCATTTGAATATTAGCTATATGAAAGCGATAACTGGTTAGCATTTAAAATTGCATGGTTATTTAAAGCATTTAATCTTTTAAATTTAATTGTTGGAATATTGTTAAGGCATTGTGCATTTATTGATTATCTCGCATTTGGTAAAATTAATCTTTGCTTAGGACATTTGATGATAGATGATTGTTTTACAAGGTTCATATTTCTGCAACATTTACTAAATAATCATTTAATCAATATCTCCATAAGGCATTGGTACTAAGCATAACAAGATCTAATCAAGTTTTAATCAATCAAGTACTTGTTTTCATTGTCTCCCACCCAACTAGTCCACAGTTGGTCTTCCTTTATCCCGTAGGGTCTACCCCCCAGCCTCGGGAGACGACTTAAACAAAGAAATCGGGGATCAGCGTGACAGCCCCCGGTCTAAGCGTTGTCACGCGGCCCAGACAATCTGTGCGACAACAGGGGGTATTGCAACGTTTCCATTGGATTTTGTCATGTATGAGGGCATGGAACTAGTATTTAATAAAGAGCACCAAGCCCTCTATGTACTTTGATGTTAGTGGCATTGGTTATCGAACTCCTCTATCATGACTCTACTAAAAATGTGCCTATCACTCAAACAAAAACTTGACATGAAATGCTATGTTTTTTCTATCTTATTTTAATGCCTAAATGGTTATATTGATGACGAAGACCCCAATATAGCCAATGATTTTGATTATATGTAGGCAATTGTTGTGGCATGATTTTTTTTGGATGCTAGAGGCCATCTAGAGCCTATTTGTTGATGTATTTTTTGGCTCAGAGATGGATTGCACTCTATGCTATTTTGATTATGTGCACCCTTACATACTATGTAAATGAGAACTTTTGCACATTTGTGTTTAAATGGTTTAGATTCATATGGATGCACGTGAATATATATGTTTTTCTTTTAAATATGAATAATATTTTGTCTTTTTGGTAAACCGGTTCTTTTCTAGTTTTTTACTCGTTCCAATCAATTCCCGGTCCACAAGGTTTTTCAGTTCAATCATTGGTTCGGTTCTGATATGTTAAATTTAGGTATGTTCTATGCTTAGAGCAATTTATTTCAATTTTCACAATTAGCTCAATATCTTTTCCAGATTAGCAATCACATCAGCATTAAAGTAAATTGCAGATAGAACATAAGCATAAATCGCAAAAGACAAGCCAAGACAAGAGGACACAAGATGTGGTGCTAGCCAAGGACAAACCCCAATGTGGGGAAACCTTGGATCAATTCTTCTTATATGTTCTTCAATAGTTCAACAGAGAGAGAAAGAGATAGTACATTTACAACAGAAGTCAACATTTTGACTTGACAAGATAAGAACATAGATCTTCTCTAAGAAGATGTCTCGTGACATAACTAATATGGACTCGTGTGATTCCATCACCCTATCATAGTGCTGCACCATGATGCACCATCATACCATGTCCATCATCACAAAGCTGCACCATGCTGCATCTCTATTGAGTTGTACCTCATCATGTTGTACCCATATTGTTGCTCCTCGTCATCATGTTGCACACATCATGTTGTTGCACCATATCATCATGCTACACCTCCTTGTGCTGCATCTTCAAACTGTACCTTATTGTGCCCATCATACTACATCCCCTTGTGTTGCATCTTGATACACTTATGTTGCACCTTGACTTATGTTGCAACTTGATTACTCTGCACCTTGATACACCATGTTGCACCTTGATACACTTGTGTTGCACACCCTGATACACATATGTTGCACCTTGATACATTTGTGTTGCACACCCTGATACACATATGTTGCACCATAACTTTTGTAATGCTGCCACACGCAGCCTTAGCAACTGCCCTACAGTGTTAGTAGAGCTAAATAGACCATGATCCCACAATCCTAGGAAACACACAATGTTGATCTGTGTGTTATAGGAGCTAGGTATGGGTAGCAGTTCCTTTATCTAGACTGTTGATAAGAACCTTCTGTGACAACACATAGGATCTCCTCATCTGAGGAGACCTCTCTCTTTAATTTGACTGGTCTTTAGGACAGCGAACAAGATGTGCACCTAAACCACAACAATGTCTCTTTCTTACAGCAGATAGGAGGTGTAGAAGACTGTGTTCGCTGTTGTTCCTTACTGTGACTGGTTAGGGCACCCATGTGCTACAACAACCCTCAAACAATCACCTAAAACATGCCTCAAAAACTGCAGCCTTATCAAGGGAGGGTCTCCTCCATTTGTGTCACAGTTCTGGGTACTTTTCAACCCAAGAAGCCTCCACGCTATCCCTATTTTAGTTAGGCAAGGCCTGCAGCCCACCACAAGGATTGTTGTCACCTATTAGCCAACCAAACAGTGTCACCCTTAACTTAAAGTTGCCCACAAACAATCTGCAATTCTCCTTACCTAACTCGGCCCCTTTGTAGCATGGAACAACCCTTCACGCAGTCACCAAGAGGTTCTAACAGCCCTAAACCACCCATGATGTCCCTACCTTCTTTGCTAGTTAGGGCAACGAGTTTACTGCCTCTTTTCTAGCGTCTAAGGGTTGTCTCAAACAACTTATAGATTAGTGCATCTAGGGTATGATAAAACTGCAGTTAGAGTCAACTGTTAGGCCTCCTTCACCATGCTAGATCTCCCATTAAACTGCAGCTAAACCTTCACAAGACCTGCGACTAGGGCATCCTTCTTTTACAGCGTATAGGGTCTCCTTCTAGACCTGCGTTTAGGGCTTTCTCCTCTTAGACTTCTCTTACACTAAAACCCAAACAAGTGGAGAGAAATCAAGAGTGAAGTGTGTGTACAAATGACAATCAAGTCACCTCTTTTTATACTAAAACATTGAGCACATGTGGGGTTTATTTGGTTGTTGGTGGACCTTGACGAATTGTCTTATAACACAAATAAATTCATAACTCCATGAATATTTATCGGAATCGGATGATCTTTAGATCAATCCTACACCTCTTGATGAGAGTGATCAAAGAAAAATATCAGTTGCCATAAATAAAATGACCCATATGGAGTTTGGCCCTAGTTGCCAATTTTAACATGATAACACAGGATCAGGGACAAATGTTGTACATTAATTTCCTTAGTAGGTTCCCAATATAGGACCCCAAGTAGGTTCCGATTGCTTGCACTAATAAACTAATTTGATTGGGCAAAATCTATTATGTCATTTTTGTGATATTGGTTATATTTTGCTTCCGCTAATTTAATGTTAATAACCTAGTTGTGCATTCATTCAATAGATCAATAATCTGCTAGGTCAATGGATTGTCGAGTGAAAGAGAATTAACATGGTATCAGAGCAATAAACTCTGAGAATTGATCTCAAGGTGACAAGTTTCGTTGTGATCGTACAAGAGAAAAAATAGGGGCACTGAGACCGGAAGCAGCACACTATAAGATGTGGTTGGTTTAAGAGTAAGACGACCGAATCTTTTTTTGTGGTTGAGTTTTAAAATATGTGTATGTATATATAAGGGTCAAAGATTGTGGTGGTCGACAGCCTTGAGTAGGTTGTTAAACCCACCCAACCATCAGCGACCCACCTAACATCCCACACAGAAGTGAGTCACCGAATTAGCCAATCGAGAAATAGCAGACGAACACGTTGAGACAGCGGTGATGGCAGCCAACTACCAGGACATTTGGGGGCTAACCATAGCCGCTAAAGACAACTGCAACGAAGGAATCAAAGGGCAATAATAAAAATCAAGGACAATCAAGAAGCAACAAGTATAATGGCAACCAAAGTCACAGTGTTCGTGTTCGGCAACCTTGAAATTCAAATAAAGTTCGGCACCTAAAATTTTGGTGATACAATTCGGCATAAAATTCAACATATAAAAACAATTTAAGTTTAAGCAGGCTGAAAAACACATTTAGCCACCGTTGTTCACAAATAAATCATGTAGATTACCCCATAAAAAGCAAAAAATCACCATTAACTTAAATCCATATAGACAATTACAAATTATTCCACCAACCGGCAACGATACATCGCAATGGAATTATACGCTGATTAACAAAACTATAAACTGACAAAAAAAATAATTGTTGTTTTAGTTAGTGAATTCTATTAACTGAACTACACAAAAATTCATTATTCATCTTGATGATTCAACCCTCTCGATGGGTTGATTGACAGAAACATTACTTGAAGAAGATTGATTATTGTTCCCATTAAAAAAGTATGTCAATCGGATCAAAAACCTCTCGTTCTCTCAATTATTCCAAATGCCCCAACCTTTCTCGTTTTCTCAATTATTCCAAATACCCCAGTGGCCCAACCACCTAGTTATCCAACTTCCCAGTGGCTAGTTATCCAACTCCCAAAGGCCCAATTGTCTCACCAGTCATTGGTGGAGTGAGCAAGTGTCACTGCGAGTGAGGTAGATTTTCGCGTGGTGCCAAGTTTTAGCCTCAAATTCATTAGGGTTACCAAACTTACCAATTTAATTTATTTATTTTAATTATAAACGATAGAAAAATGCCGAACCACAAAACGTTGAAATGAACTTCAACGAATTTTTGGCAAATTTCATCGAATTTGTTCTTTTTCGTGTTCAACATAAAGTTTGTGTTCGTGTTTGCCATAAAGTTTGACGAATATAAACAAATTTGTTCGAATTGTTTTGAGGTTCGACGAATTTTGAATTCGAAGGATTAAATTCGTCAAACCCGGTGTCTTAGGTGGCAACAACAAGAGCCAGAACCAAACGAACTTGTCGCGGCACAGGGAACAGACTGGGATAGAAGGTTGCAGCGACAATGTGAGGTGACTAGGGGAGCGCATCAACTAGCAAAGGGTTAACTTAAGGTGGCAGCAACAGCAAATAGCCACCAAGTCTACAAGCCACACTTAGTAGCACCAAGAGAAAGAGACTGGGTTGGCACAGGATCTCAACAACGACATAGGCAAAGGAACAAGAAGTGACAAGGACATAGAGTTCTGCAGGCCCACAACAAAGAAAAGACCAACTAACTTGAGACGTGCACAAAGAAGGAAGGTAGAAGGCAAAGACCTCACTTGCCACAAGAAAGGAGCCCACAAATTTTCTTGGCAAGAATGACAAAGGTAACCCTCAAAGGGAGAGAGGGAGACCATAAAAATCAGGGCATAATAAGACCAAGATTTTCTTATTTCGAGATGGCAACAACCAATTTGAGGTTTGGGGACATGTTGGATGGTGCTTACATCTTCAGTCCATGGAAGGAGAGAATAACGTTGGTTCTCATGGATAACAACCTATGGGATTTTGTTAACACCCAAATTACAACTCCTCTAGAAGGTACACCTCTGACAACTCACAAATCAAAAGATATAAAAGCTAGACATATCATCATGGATAAGGTGAAGGATCATGTGATCCCTCACATATCAAGGAAGAATAGTGCCCATGAAATGTAGACCACTCTGATGAACCTATATCAGAGTCATAATCAAAATAAAAAACGGTGTTGGCGAGGAAGCTCAAGAACACCAAGATGACTGAATCAAACACAATGGCATCATACCTCACTAGGATTTTGCAAGTTCAAGATGAGCATGGAGTTGTCTGGATAATTGTGCCAGATGAGGATCTTGTAAGGACAGCGCTAAGCAAGTTCTCAAAACCTTGGGCTACCTTTGTGACAGGTGTTCTAGCATGAGAAAAACTACTAGAATGGAACAGACTATGGGATGACTTCACTCAAAAGGAGATATGGGAGAAATTGTTCTTTGGGGGATAACAAAAGGGTGGGGATGATGAGAGCCTTGCTCTTTCCAACTGGGCAATGTGGAGCAAGCATTCAAGCAACAAGGATGAGGAGTCATCCTCACAACTGAAGAAGAAGTACTTGAATAAAGTCAAGTGTTTTTCCTATCACAAGAAGGGCATTATGCTTCACAGTGTCCAGAGAGGAAGAAGGGGGGGAGGGCACATAGTCAGTTGTAGTTGTGTTGACAGAAGCTCAAGAATTTGCCAAGAAGTTTGAAACCAGGTTCACACTTGTTTCCTACCTTACCTCGAGCACATTAACAATGGGTGTGTGGCTACTAGACAATGGAGAGCCACAAGACACATGACAGGAGCAAAGAAACAATTTGACAACTTGACCAAGTGGGACTCAGAACTACATGTAGAGTTTGGTGGTAATGCCAAACATGCGATAAAATGGGGTTGGAATAGTGGTATTTCAACTTCCATTAGGAGGTAAGATAGAATTGAAAGACGTGTTATGTGTGCCATAACTCAAGCAGAGTTTTCTCTAAGTCTCTATGATGGAGAAGAAGGGGTTCTATGTTGCATTCTAGGATGGGAAGGTACTAACGAAACCCGAGGGATCTACTCTTTTGAGGGACATGTTATTAGAGTTAGAGAAAACAACATGTATAAGCATGCTAGCATATTCGAGCAATGGGAAGAAGCAAAGCAGTAACAGAGGACAAGGAGCGGGAAGCTTCTAAAGTTGAGCAACTCAGAGGGAGCCAACCTTCAAGTTTAGGAGGGGAGGAGCAATCGATAAATTCCTCCAAAACTGTCAAGAAGGTCTCTTGGTATGAGATGGACCTTACAAGGCGTTCAAAAGCAAGAGGCTTCTAGTTCATAGAGAGCAACCATGGCAGAGAATGCAATTTCAGGATCGAGTTCAAGTCCAGGGGGCAAAACTTAAAAGTACCACCTTGCTTAGAGAGAATGTTTATGTTTATAGCTTGGGTAGGTACTTCTACACAGACCTAAGTATCTAGGCACGCAAAAGTTGCCCAAAATCTCCTTAGACACTTGCTCTAATGTGAGCAAATTACATTTGAAACTTAGCCTAAATTTTGACCTCATAAAAGCACACAATTGTTATGTTGGCTTACTGAACTAAGGAAACATTGGAAAAAGTAAAGTATTTACTTTAGTAATTATGTTTTAATCTTGGCCCTTGATCTCAAGTGTGGCAAGATCTAACCTCAATCATCGATCACTCTAGAGATTAGGGCTAGGGATTTTGCTCAATGAAAAGTTATTACATGTGGCTAAGGAGAAGGAGAAGACGCATCATACAACAAAACAAGATTGAGAGAGGCATCTCAATGAAGAGTGTAATACTCTAGTGTGTTGGGTCCGAGGAAGGGGGCAGCAAGGATATCCAAATTAGCCAAGGAGGGCTTCATCAGCTGGATCAGATCCAATTGTTTTACATGTACGTTCAACTTTTAAGTTTCCTCAAATGGGCCATTATTGCATGACAAGAGCCCAAGTAGGTTCTAAATATTTTTAATGGTGAACCGATCCAATTCAGCAAAGTTTGTTTTGCCATTTTTGTGAGATTGGTTATATCTTGCTTCCACTAATTTAATCTCAATAACCTAGTTGTGTGTTCTTTCGGTAAATCAATAATCTGCTAGAAAATGGATTGTTGGGTGCTACGTTCGTAGGAGAATTAACAAGGTGCATTTAGCACCCAAAGGCCTCCTTTGCAGTTTAATATCCCATCAACATTAGGGACCTAGATCAAAATTATATGAAAAGGATGAAATGAAAGACACAACGAGCTATCCACACAAGATTTGTACTTAAGCCTCCAGGGCCTTTACACACATTTTTGGGTGAATTGTAATGTCAAAAGAAGTTATCTAGATATATTTTTGGATGTACAAACTCGAGCAATCAACAAAATTCAATTTTTAGGCCTACAACTATGAAAATGTGAATTAAAAACAAACAAACAAAAAACTCCCACAAGTAAGGCAGCTTTGGCTTCCCAATCTATGAAACTGATGAGACTGGGACCAAATGGGGCTTCTAACTACAAGATGGAGAGCTCTCAATTTCAAATACACTAAAGAAGAAGTGATTCATCAATCCAAGGTCAAATGGAAAAGTAGTGAGTTTATTAAGAGGCGAAAAAAAAAATCAAGGGATTTTACCAACACTCAACTTAATTAATTTTTAATAGTTTGTAAGGGCTACTCTAAGGTTGTTTTTTATCTCCATCTTGCATGCGAAGCTTTGTGATGGATATAAGGTTGAACATAGAAGTTTCAAGTCTTGTCTCAAGGAATACTGAGCCATGAAGTTGCCATAGCCCAAATGACTCCCGACTACACCTCTCAGCGCAAGGAATCCAATAAAAATATCAGTTGCCTCATGAGCTGTCCAAGGTGAAGTTTGGCCCTAGTTGCCAAAATTAACACTTTGACAACTGGCAATGAAAATTGTGGTTTGCAAATCAATTAAGAGAATTGCTATAGCTCCAAAATCAATTTCGTAGAGTGCGGAGGGAAATCACTCACTTGGGAAGCTCATTGGGCTTCCCAAGCCAAAAACTTGCCTCATGGGGGGATAATCACTATAGACCAACAAGTCTCCAAGGTGAGTAATTAAACTTTACCACTTGATGTGGGCAAAATTTTCCTTTCCAAGGCAAAGAAAGAGGCCAAATTTTTATTATTTACCCAAAAATTAGGCCAGAGAATTGCAATTTGCAATCCTAAGAGGTCGGCAATTGAGTGTTCTTGTCATCATAGGTTGACAATTTGCCCCCAAAAGGTCAATTGTTCCTCTTAAGAATTCTAGCCCAGCGACTATCCTCATTGACCCCAAAACTCGGCAATTTTCACAACTTTGAAGTTTGGATGACCCAAAACTAAGAAATTCAGCATTTGGCAATCAAACTCAATTTTTGCAATAGTAATTAGGCTACTTATTAAGTATAACAGTCATTCTTGGCTGGAAGATGAAGTGTAGAGCCTATTAAAGGATAAGCATTGCCCTTGCTTCCTCATTTTCTCATTTTCTCATTTTCTGTAATGCAGAATTCATATTTCTCCTTGTTGGTTGCTCTCAGCATTTTCCACCGCATTTTCCAAGGCTGAGCTCATCCAAACCATTGCAGAAAGCAAACAATGTTTTTCCACCTTTGAAGCATTAAGCATCCATGAAAAGCTGCAAGGGTAGTGTACTCTCCTTCAGGAATCAGTTAACAAACTTAATGGTTGAGCCTATCAAAGGTTAAGCACTAACATAGATTCCTCATTTTCTCATTTTCTGCATTGCAGAATTCATATTTCTCCTTGTTGGTTGCTCTCAGCCTTTTTTATTGCGTTCTGTAAGGCTGAGCTCACAATTCCAAATGCCTATATCACTCATGGATCAGCTTCAATCACTTAAGCTAGGGCATCACACCTGCTATGATAAATCAGTCAACGATCTCAAGTTCATTATGCCTATGTCAAGCAACAAATCAACTCCAATCACTAGAGCAACTAGGGCATCACATGTAATAACCAACAGACTCAATGCCTATCTTAGGCACAAATCAAGAGCACCCATGAAGCTTTAGGTGGCAGCCACAAATGTGCTTCCAAATGCATGCCAAACTTTGCTGCAGGATGGATGTGCCAAACTCCCTTTAGCCATCTGCAGTTTTGTAAACAGTAGACTAAAATACTTTTCGCTGCAAACACCATCTCCTCATACTATGATAGATAGACACTTTTCCTGGTTCAAAAGCAATGTTTGCCTACTTGATGAGGGCCTTAGCAAGAAAAAAGTCGATCCATTCCCTGATATTGAACAAGATCTTCTCAAGTTGGAACAATACTAATTAAGATTTCTATGGGCGAATAACGAATTGGGAACCCATCTAGAGACAGAAAAAACATTAATTCTTCGAACAGTTCAATGTGTTTATTAAGCACATTCTAACAACCACAAAACGTGGTACAGCAATCTCAAGAGCCAAATAGTTTGCATGATATCAATTTTTGTAGCATCTTATCATTAGTATTAAGGATAGAATTTCACAAATTCCTATAATAATAATAATAAAAGTGCATACTGAATGGCTATAACAATTCCCAGAAATGGAGATTGAGAAATTAGAAATATGGGACTGTACTGAATGAAGAGTTGATGTTGGAAAAAATGCAGAAGCTCTCTCCCTTTCGAATTTTAATCCCCTTACTGTGGTATTTACTGAATGAAGAGTTGATGTTGGAAAAAATGCAGAAGCTCTCTCCCTTTCGAATTTTAATCCCCTTACTATGGTATTTACATAGCAACGATTTATGTTAAAAAGGCTCGATATTAAAATTTCTCAAAACTAATAATAAAAAAGTGTGTACTGAATGCTATAACAATTCCCAGAAATGGAGATTGAGAAATTAGAAATATGGGACTATACTGAATGAAGAGTTGATGTTGGAAAAAATGCAGAAGCTCTCTCCATTTCGAATTTTAATCCCCTTACTGTGGTATTTACTGAGTGAAGAGTTGATGTTGGAAAAAATGCAGAAGCTCTCTTCCTTTCGAATTTTAATCCCCTTACTGTGGTATTTACATAGCAACGATTTATGTTAAAAAGGCTTGAAATTAAAATTTCTCAAAACTCCCTTTCCATACTTTAAAGGGGCAAAAAAGTTTCACAGCAGACGTTCCTACTTTACAAGCATGTGAAGTGCCACGCCTATTTGGCCATATTCTTTAGAATTATTGACTATTCTGGCTAAAAATCGTTTTCAAATTCCTATCCCTGATTATTGTTTCATTGCAGAC
This sequence comes from Pinus taeda, assembly GCA_000404065.3. Lineage (NCBI taxonomy): Eukaryota > Viridiplantae > Streptophyta > Pinopsida > Pinales > Pinaceae > Pinus > Pinus taeda. The sequence continues at coordinate 13,365 of APFE030620963.1, read as the reverse complement.
ATATCGGACTCTTTCTTTTCATAAATAGAAACACGTTTTCAAAAAGCAATAAAAGAAATCTCACCTGCTGTTTTTTTAGCCTCTCATTCTCCTCTTTAAGCTGCATCACTTCATTCTCTAGCTCATTTGTGTATGCCTGCAAAGCAGTAAAAAATGCGGCAATTAATTCATGTGAAAAGAAGATCAAATGCCGGATAAACAGAGCGAAAAGGGAAAAGGGATAACAGCACAAAATGGAGAGAATCAAATGCCACAGCTTCCGTTAAGTAAAACTATCAGGGCCACACAAAGAAGAAAAAGAATAGCAACGTGCCTGCTTTCTTGCCCTGGATCGTGCAGCTGACTCACGGTTCTTAATCATCCTTTTCTGACGCCGCTCAACGGTTTTCTCAATAATGCTCTCTGGTGCTCCCCGCTTTCTGCCGGGCGTCTGAGAATCAGACGACGTGCAGCCCATCAAAGGCGATGATAGAGCGAGTTGATTGTCCCCATACCCACCTTCCAAGAGGGGATTGCCAGGGATCCCTAATGGACCATTCGGTGGAACGGGACGCTTGTTGCCGTAAGCTACCATCATATTTTGTTGTTGTTGCTGCTGCTGCTGCTGCTGTTGTTGTTGCTGCTGGGCAGTGTTGAGTTGATACTGGTACCACTCTGCCTGTTGCTGCAAATTTTGTGCTGCTGCCATTGCATCCATCCCTATCCCAGCAGTGGGCACGCCGCAAACCGAGACTGGTTGGGGACTCTCTGCAATACCGACAGTAACAGCACTACTGTTATTATTATTACTATTGCCATTGTTGTCCTCCCTGACTACCCCGGCTTTCACTAAGAAATCCTCCAGGGTCATTTCACCAAAGGTGGATTGCCTCTGCTGCGGCTTCTTCTCTTCGTTACTCTTTCCCTGGCTCTGCTGAATATCTCTCCACACCTCGTCCACAGTCTTGCGGCTGAGAGTTCTGGGAATTGTAAGGCTCCCCTGACGCTGCAAACCACCGCTGGCAGGGGCAGAGTTGGGAGGAACGCCGTTCATGGGCCCATTGCCGATCGCCATGGATATAGCCTGGCTTTCTTCTTGTGTCCAAATGTTCTTCAGGAGCTCGTCCATGTTCATGCTGCTAAGCGGCTTGCTGGCGTCCCCGAGCTGGTTCTGGACCTCCTCCAGCGTTAAATTGTATAAAGAATTCTGACGAACGAGCGGTTGGAACTGAGGTGTCCGGCCACCATTAGAGGACAGCATTGTGCGGGAACCCATTCCCTGAGAGCTTAGCTTTTTCCCCAACTTTAGCTCGAAGACGAGACCGATAGGTTTTAATTTCGTGACTGGAATCTACAGGCCCAATTCATGAAATTTTCTTTCTTTTTTCCTTATCTTGGGATCGAACCCGCAGCCTGCTCCCGTAACCCCCTCTTTGTCTTGACTCTTTAATATTTTTGCCGACTAAGAAATGCAATTCAGTCGATGTCAGTCGAACTTGCGACAAGCGAGCTTCACGGTATTTTCCCTGGATGGGGTTTGAACACACGACCTACGCCGCTACTCCTATGATGTATTATTGTCGTGTGTGCCTCTCGAGCCCAAACCCGAGGCTTGCGTTTTATTTTGAAATTCTTCCCCAGCTGTGTATTGAACCCGAGACCTACCAATGCTGCTGTGCTCTCTTTTCTCGGACGAGGGTCGCACACGGATCGACCCAGGTATCGAAATTTACAGTTATAGATGCCTTGAAGATGGGTTGTAGTCATTCAGCTTAGGGAAAACAGTGATTTCGCCATGTGGGCCTCGTCATTTCAAACCAGAAAAGCTCCCCAAAACATTTGATACAGAGGCCGAAACCCTGATCAGTTAATTCGCGGAAAACTCACACAATGAATCGGTTTCAGGATCGGAAAGGAAACTAAATCCAAGGAAGTGAAATAAGAAAGATAAAACGAAAACCTTGAAGCCAGCGTTCGTTGGTTCACTGACCCAAATGCCGAGAGGCGTTTCGCTCCAATGAGAAGTCGTCTCGAAGCGACAGACACAGCCCAAAAAGCCTATACCCCTGCCTTCTACCCGCTACTTCCCGTGGCTCTCGCTCCACCGTCATTTCATATATAAATAGCATTTGAAAATTTGTTCAAGGGATTTGTCCCTTCACATCACTTTGACGTGGGGGCCTGGGGTTTTGGAAATTTGCAAACTTCTCTGAGCAATAAGGTTGGTTGGTTGTGTTATTTTAATACTTGGCTTGTGGTTTAGCGGCCGGATGTTACGTGTAGTTTACTCCATGGTTAGATTCAGGGCATATTCTATATCGTTCTATTGCAGAATTTGTGAAGGGACATGTCCTGCGAAATTGACATGATTCAAGTGAAAAGATTGAAATGTTGCTATGAACGAACAAAAATTTGAGTCGTTATCATAAGAGATTTTATGAGATACAAGTATAGTCTTTCTGTCCCCTTCTTTGTGTAAATTCAAGTACCAAGATTGTCATAATTGAAAAAAAACTGCATTGATAAAGAATCAATATACACAAAGTGTAACTAGGTGATAGTGATGTTTCATATTTGTAAGTGTTTGTGGTAATGATTTAACATTATTTCATTATTGTGTATAAAATAGTTATAAAATGATTTATTAAAGAGGTAATTAAGTGGAGTGTTGAACACATTACTTATTTAACATTATTCATATTTTATCAATTTTCTAAAAGAAAATTGTAGTATGAAGAGTGTTATGCTTGGAAAAATCTCAAGGTTAGTAAGTGACAGTGATGTTTCAATTTTGCAAAGGTTTTTGTATAAATAAGGTAAGAAGTTCAACATTGCTTTAATGTTTGATGTGAGAGCCTTAACTCTATCTTTATTAACTTTTATTAACCTATAATACAACAGAGTCTGTGTTTTTAATATTATAATACAACAGAGTCTGTGTTTTTAATATTATAATAATGGAGTAATAGATGTAATATTAATTTTTCAAGATGCAACGTGTGATGCATTTAATGTTCGAACATATTTTTCATGAGTGTTATTTAGTAGTCACTATTCACCATCTTTTCATGAGTTTGAATAGCTCAAAAAGCATTAATTACATATTTTATGTGATTAATTTTTTATATTCTTCATTAGTGAATATAACACTCCTTACATCAAGTGATTCACAAGGATGAAGATTTTGGATTGAAACTAGCAAAACAAATTACATTGTGTTAATTAATACATTGGACTCTTGCACCTTGTAACCAAAATTTCTCAAGAAAGTTATCCCATCATGCTTGGGGTAGCTCACAAATGAAGTCTCACCAAACAGGAAGTCTTCAGTTCAAATCTTGTGCTACCCTCGATCTGGGTGAGAAGTTGAACATGATGAAGATGTAGTCTTACCAAGCTTACAAAAAAAAGTGAGCTTAAGAATGCAATTTTTATCCATAGTCTAGCTCACTTGGCTTGCTACCTTAACTTTCTTCTCTTATTAGTTTTTTTTGTTCATTACTCTAACTATTTAAAATTTTGATATCTTTCTCTCTTTCTCTCTATAACTTTGTATCATTTTAATTTTCCTTTACATATTATTTTGAGCTTAAAAATGCAATTTTTATTCCTAGTCTAGCTCACTTGCCTTGCTACATTAACTTTCTTCTATTTATTGATTTTTTTTTGTTCATTACTCTGACTATTTAAAATTTTGATATCTTTCTCTCTTCATGTTAACTTTCCTTTACATATTGTTTTTATTCCCTACACTCAAATATATTCTTATCATTTCCCGGATGCAGGTGCTTAATATGGTCTTAATGCCGATGGGACGGGGGTGGGGTGAGAAAGGCTGCCACTTGCCAACCCTGTACAGCGAAGTTATGAACCAGGTGACGGATGATCATCAGTATGTGGGGATTGATGAGTTTAAAGGAATTATCGCAGGCGATCCTGAATTATCATTCACCTCCGCACGCTCTAATATGTTCGGACTCTCGGCTCTCATGAATGCCAGAGTTATGGTGGACGAGTCTCGAGGTAGGGGAGGGGTAATAATACCAGCCTCCGCCATGGGTTTGTTCTGGTGTCTCTTATGTTATGTTGGGTGGAGGTAACGAAGCTGGGCTCCTGCTCTGTTACTCCGGAGAAGCCACCTCAGTCAGTTTCTTGGACGCTCTCTGCTGCTTTAGGTTCTCGTCACTTTGTATGCTTGGTCGGCGTGCGCCCTGCTTCTCTGGTTGCTCGATCTGGTATCCACAAAGGTGTCGCTGTTGTTGTCATGCCTCGACTAAGCCACAGGATGATAAGCCGAAGAGGCACCCCTCAGAGGGCGCCCTCCAGCCCTTCATCCTTCTCTCCCTCCAGTGACTTCATTTCTCGCGGGAGAGGATGCATTCTGAGGCCTAGTCAATTCCTTGAGCCCAATTCTCCAGGCTCCTCGTCCTCGCCCTTTTTCGGCTCTGCAATCTTCACTTTTGACTGCACTTTGAACTGTCCCAGGATCACTGCTCATGTCTCGGTGCTCTTTTTCGAAGAAGCACAGGAAGGGGGAGAGTCCAGCTCTCCTCAGGAGGACCCAGGCTCAGTCGTTGTGCCGAATCCTGGCTCTCCATGAGCGATGGTGATCCCGACGAGTAATGTCAATGATACAGTGTTGGAGCCAACTACCCCGGGTGCGAATGTGAATGATGATGCTCAAGCTCAGGACCTGCCTAACGTGGGATGGTGCAGAATCGTGGAGGAGCCCCCAAACGCCTAATTCATGCTCGGCGGCTCTGTTTCAGGTTATGCGGCCCAGTATAGAGGGCTTTTTGCTACAGTTGAAAAGTTTTGTAATAGTTATTAAGCCAAGGTTCAATTCGCATGTTTTTTTGGAAATGCATGTAAGCGCAGTAAGGCTAAGATGGGACTGCAACCTCTCTGTCTATGCTTGTAAGGATCCCCTACGTGGGACTGCAAACTCTCTGTCTAGTCCAAAGTCTCATTCTTGTTCAAACTCTCTGTCTTGGACAATTTTCTGTTTCAATCTGCCTTTCCTTCTGGGCAGCTGTTTCTTACAATAGTCATGATGTAACTGTACACCTTTTATGTGAATAATAGAATAGTCTTACTTAGAAAAAAATATATTTATTCTTATCATTGCATTATTCTTTATACTATTTGCATGTACTTTTATTTTTCTTAGCTTATTTTTACAATATATTTTCTTATTAAAAGAAAATATATATATTATTGATTTGAGGCTTCTGCGATCTATGCTTTGTGTGATGTTATTTTCCGGAGTCATTGAGTCATCCATTCAGCTTTTTGGAATCCACGTTTCGAACCATCCTCTGTGATTCATCATCAGAATAGATTTATGAGTAAATAAGTCAGAACTCAGTAAGGTAAATAAATGATTATGAAAATATCAACAAAAATAGAAATAATAATGCTTTAGCACGATTTTGTTTTTTGTTTTTTTTTTTTATTTTAGGTTATTTAATTTAATATTTTTCTTTAAAATATTAAATTTTTTCTTATTAATTATTTGTATTCCTTGGTTTTTAATTGAATGATTAAAAATAAATAAGTATTAATTGCTCCTAATATTTATTAATATTGATAAATTAACATATTATTTTTCTTCCCTTTTTGTGTAAATAGTTAATTTTATTAATTTCAAGATTAAAATGAATATAATTATTTTTGTTTAAGAAGTTGTATAAAATTAATATTTTTTGTTTCAATGGAATAAATAAAATAATTACTATTTAATACATAATATTTATTAACTTACTATTTTTCCAATTAATTAATTGAAATTTGGTTTTTAAATTGAAAATTTTATTAATCTTTAATTTTGTTTGAAATAAATTAAATTTGGTACGTTTCTAAATTTTAATTGAATGATTAACATGAATAAGTATTACTATTTCCTAATATTTATTAATGTTGATAAATTAAACTATTATTTTTCATAAGTTTAACTGGAACTATAGCATTGGGAAAAGGATTAATGGGGATGGAAAGCTTATTTTGGCCTTGAAAATAATTGTAAAATGGCAAACTTCGTAATGTGGGATAGAAAGAAGTTCCAAAAACCTCAAAATTAAAAGCAACACACCCTATCCTATTCTCCTTATAGAAGTGGGTCTTTCCCTTATCGAGAGCCTAGCTATGACTAGGCTTCTCTTGTACAAGCACAAACTCAATAACATAGGAGACCATAGACTTCCTAAGCTAGCTTTAAATTCGAGCCAAAACCACCTAAGGCTCAAACGAGGTTGGTATAAAGGCACCAGGGCCTAGTTAAACCATTGGGAGGTCAAGGATAATGTTGCATTGCAAAACATTAATAACATTAAAAATATTGTTACTTCTAAGTTCAAAGAAAAAATATGGTGTGAGAAAGATTTGGTAGCTAAAAGAAAATTAAGATATTATGAGGTCATCAACCCCACCCTAGAAGATCAAAAGCATCTCTCTATTTTAACTAGCTCAAAGAAGAAAACTAATATATCCAAGATTAGAACTGACTCTCATGAGCTCAATAGTGAAACGGTTCATTGGGCAACTCCTAAAACACCATGGATGGAAAGGTTCTGCCATCTCTGTGAGAATACAGCATGGAGGATGAAAATCACTTCCTCTTAGAGTGCCTCGGGTACAACCACACCACATTAGATCTCAGTTTCAAAATCCTTGTTACAATACTGGCCTTCCTAGCCTTTCACGTTGTCAAAATTACAGTGAGCTCATGAGACTTCTCTCTAAACTTTTTGAGCATAAGAATAAAATCTTAAATCAAATTAAATAATTAATTATATTAATTTTAAAATTAAAATGAATTTAATTATTTTTATGTGTAATAAATTGTATAAAATAATTTTAATTTTAATATTTTATATTTATATTTTCATTAATTTTATATAAATATATATTTTATTTGTAATAATATATTTAAATATTATTATATTTTTAAAGCTTTATTTTAATGTTTATTAAACTTTAAGAAAAGAAAAACCCAGATTTTCTATAAATACTCAAACATCAACTTGGACTTATAACACCCAAGCTAGAATTTCCTTAAATACTTTGCATTAAATTGAACTCAAAAAGCAGCAATCTCAAAAACGTAAGTTAGAATGTCAAACATTGAAAAAGGAGAAGGTGGAAGATGAAAGCAAGTTGGAAAGGACAGAATATTTTATAAGTAAATAGAGAAATATGGTACAAGGAATATTCAAACTTGAGTTGTTACATTTCCTCATGAGGAAGATAACATTTACAATAAGTTTTGCACCCTCTACTTAAAGGATGTTGGTCCAAGTATAGGTTCCATACATACCACTAAATTGGATGTGGTTTATTATTTATCTAAATATAGGAAATGAATCCAAATGTGGATTACCTTAAACTTGATTGTTTTTTATTTTGCATTAACTTGTTGGATTCAGCTTTTGACATGCTTAGGCAAGATATTTTTTAAAACATTACCTTTGTGAATGAAGAAAGACCTGGCCTTTCTTGAGCTATACATAAGGTTAATCATAACTTACATTATTTTTTAAAACCTTACCTTTATGAATGAAAAAAAAAAAGCATGACTTTACTTGAATTATACATCACGTTAATCATAGTTTACATAAAGTTTTAAAGGATTTTAGTATCATCTAAGTTTCAGTCATAGTTTACATAAAGTTTTAAAGGATTTTAGTATCATCTAAGTTTTAGTTGAGGTTAGTACTTATTTTGTTTTTTATTTTTATTTTAGGTTTAAAGTTTAAGTGAGGTTGATGTAAAAAAATAAAATAGTTGTGATTTTATTTTGAGTAAGATAAACCATGATTTTTTGAAATTATATAAAATAATTTGGTGGATTAATTTAAATGGTTAAAAATCATGAATAGTAAGTAAGATCGTTCAAGGATTTTTCGATGATGTATTTTACCCTGGAAAAAATATATAAGATTTAAATTGTGAATAAGCTTTAAACATGGAATATTTTAAGCATTCATGTTTTTGTTTAACAATTTTATGTAGTATTTAGAAAATTTAGAGGATTTTTTTAAGTAAAATAATTTTATCTTATAGAATTTGGCAAATTAATTTTAAATATAATAGAAATTGGTGAATCTTTAAAAAGATTTGAAAAAATTAACCTAATGGTAAAGTTTAGTCATTTTTTTTTTAATTTCTTTAAAAAAAACTTATTCCTACTTAAACCTCTAAGTAAAGTTATTACTTATCTTTGTTTACAAGTAACATGTATTAGTTAAAACTACTAGCAATTGCCTCCTAAAGATGAAAAGATACAATGAAGGAATTGAACATGCCTATGATGTTACTGCAAAATGTTGCAGCAAAGGAAAGATAATGTGTTCAGGCTTGCAATAGTCTCACACTTGTGTCGATGTCTATTTGACAGAACCACCTGGCTAAATCAATTTTTCCAATCATACCACTATGTCAAAATCTTATATACATAGTATATCCAAGCTATAACATGAAGGTAATGAGGCATTTCCAATCGTACCACCATGTCAAAAACTTATATACATAGTATATCCAAGCTATAACATGCAAGGTAATGAGGCATTACCATAGGTCCTCATGGGCACTTGCACACAAAATATAATTTCACAGAGAAAATGACTAAAGTCAATGTGTGTTGATAATGAGATTAAATAAATAGCATCTTTCACTGGAGTGACCTTTAGATTCCATGATATTCTACAATCAACATAAAAAAAAAGGAGGTTTGCTTAGAATTTTAGCAATCAACATAAAGAAGGGGGTTTGTTTAGAATTCTAGTTATCTCCTTTTAAAATATTTAAATTCATTTGAATTCATTTTACTGGGGCCATTAATTCCGGTTTTAAATTTATATCTAAATTTTGTCTAGCAAAGATTTGTTGGAATTGTATATTTATGTGGTGTAGTTTACACAATCCAAGTGTCCAAGTAAGCTTTCAAGGCATTGTATCCTTTATGCATTCAAAGATACAGTTTTAAAAATGAAAAGTTACAAATGCTATATGCATATGTAGAACCAATATAGATCCATTTTGAAGAGGATTAAATCTCTTGGGGTGCATACATTTTTTCAAGTTTTGCACTCTAAAATAGGTCCCATAAGTCTTGTGGACATTAAAATTTATCTTTCTTTCTCATCTTGAAGTAATTACGGTTGTCTTTGCACGGCTCATGCTAGTCCAACAATAATGAGTGACCATGTAAGTTAATCGTAGTTAAAAAGTCTTGTGTCAAGGATGGTCATTCCTAAAAAAAAAAATCCTAAAGCCATAATTTCTATACGAACTTTACCAAAAATTTAGATATTTTCTGTTATATAAAAAAAATTGGTTAAATTATGATCTAACTGTAAATTGGTTGAAAAAAAACAAAATTAAGGCCATTTAATTTTTCAATTAAACATTTTATATCATTATACCTAAAAAATCTCTTAAACACCTAAAAGAAATCTTTAAAAATACATAATTTAATGTAAACCTTATCATATTCATTGATATGCTAGCATCAAGAATAGTGTAAAACGTCATGTCGGAAATGGCTTGTTTAAATCAAATTTTGAACATGAAACTTCATAACCACATCCTAAAAATGAGTATATTTAGTTTTTATTTATGATATATAAATAAATATTCGACCTATGTAAAACCCTTGTACCTTTCCTCATTCCAAGATGAAGATAACATACAATAAGAATTTTTTCTTGTAAAAGTTTTTATGACTTTGGTAATTGATCTATTGCATAAGCCTGCTTATTTATATTTTATTTTCATGTCATATTACAGTGATGCATATTTATTTATTATTTCTTAGTAATTTAACTAGCAACGTCGTAAGGCATAAATTGAGGAATAATCGCGACATAGAAAGAAGCAAATCTAAATAAGATGCACATTTAGAAGACATGGAATTCTAAAGCTGTCTAAACCGAAATTGATTTAGGGTATCTAAGACTATAATTTTTATTAATTATTGAATTAATATTGCATATAAATCTCATAAAATTCTCTGTTATTATAACTTGTAGCATTGTTCCAACCAAAAGATCTTCACATTTTGGAATATCAATTGTCATATATATTATGTATATTACGGTAATCCTCACTAACTCTCAACCATATCAAGGATAACTATTAATTCACCTTAATTCCCCAACAACATTAAATCTTTGAGGGTAATCCACCTTTAACACTAATGTGAATATATGTCATTTTGGCTCAACATGGATCTAACTCTCAACCATATCAAGGATAAATATTAATTCACCTTAATGCCCCCAACAACATCAAATCTTTGATGGTAATCTACCTTTAACACTAATGTGAATATATGTCATTTTGGCTCGACATGTATCTTATGCCTACGACTTGTGATGTCATATTGTTCTATCATACTTCGAAAAAAATATATAATTAAATGAAAATAAAAATAAATTTTAATGTTCCTTTAAAATTTATGCATTGAATGTTTTATAAAGTTGATGAATACGATGAATCCTAATGTAAAAACCATATATTGTTTATAGAATCTCTGAACACTACAATATTGTTTATAGAATCTCTGAACACTACAAATAAGTTTCCAAACTCAGTAGTTAATTTATCCACCAGTGGACCTGAGAGAAAAAATTGTTATTATCTCAGTATGGTATGTAAAGTATAGATTTCCTAATTTACTTTGAAAAAATAAAAATATCTGGAAAACTCAGAAAACCCCACACAAATGCTAATTGCATCTTTTCTATGGCTGCACAACTCTTGATAGTGATGACAACTGTTGTAAAATTCTGCAGTGCAGAATCATGCCTTTGTTTTCAACATATAAACCGTACTACTAAGATGTAAGCACCAACACTTTAAACTGACCTAATACCAAGACCTTATATAAGGTTATGTAAGGCTTTTTTTTTAAAGAAAGGAAATACCTTAAGCCCTTGAATAAAACGTTGGCCCTGAGGTCTGATCAGATAAGGTGCCGGTCCTAAAGTCTCATATATCAAAAAGGAAAAAAAATAGTTAAGAATAGTAAGCTGACTACATATTTCCATTTCTACTGCTCTCCACCCCAATTTTCACATATTTGTTTGTTTTTATCCTCCTGAAATACCAAACTATAACACTTGCAGAAATCAATCCACCAACAACAACCCTGACCACGGTCCCTGCCATCCAAGAAGCCAACGTTAACTTTAAAGCTTGAGATGCAGGAATAGAAAAATATCAATTGAAACCACTGGAATTGTTCATGTAATCCATAATTGAGTCCTATGTTTTACCTGCAATCACCCGACCAATCTTGTGGTGAAGATGGCCATGATCTGTAAACAAGCAAGCATATATCAATAGCTAAAATTCGTAGTACTCCTCTAGAAGATATATTTTGTCATCAGTGGAAAGTTTTGGTATTAGAAATAACCATAAGTCTCAAAATTTTCATATGTGGATATGGATCTTTAGAGGAGGACTTTTACTTTTTAATGACTAAAGGAATGGGCAACTAGGAACATAGTTGATTTTGACCAATCTATAGGTGCCTATATTTGTCTTTTCTTTAGATATGAGTAAATCAGAGGATTTGAACCTCATATTTCATATTTCTTGCCAATGGTACATAACACTTCATTATCATGGTAATCACCATTTAAGTTGGCTGCCCCGAAGATTTAAAATTTGAAGAAAGACATTGTTTCCAAAATCTTATCTGAATCATAAATATTTAAATTCCATTACATATATATATGTTGAATTTAGTATAAAGAAACAAAAATAAGGTGTTGCAGGGAGTTCTCCTAGATATAACCTTATTTCTTATAATATTGGGTGTTGTTTCTTACAGATTACATGGCTTGTAATTGATTTGTGCAGATCACTCTGCTTGTGGCTGAGATGAATGTCATAGACGAAGAGAATCAGAAATTCAAGTCTATGTCGAAAAGTTTTTATGACTTTTTTTCAGGAAGAAAAAGCATAATTATATAAGATATATAACCACCAATATTACATCATGTCTACGAAATGGTCATGACCATTCTAAGAAATAGACGTCAGATAGATCTGTGTTGAATGATCCCAATGTGACAAAATATACAAAATATAACAAACGAGTTGAACTCAGCATGTTAAACATTTATGACATGAGGATGATAGTTTAGATAGTACCACATGAGCAAAATTGCGGATAATCAGATGATCAATTATCCATCTGCAGCACTGAATGGGATAGTGTTTTACATAATCAAAATTTAAAAAATAGGAACAACATACTTGGGACCTTTCTGAAAATAAGTTAAGAACCAGGAAGAGTGAATCCCTGAATGTGAAAACTTTCTGCCTCAAATGTTACCTCCATATTCCAGATGCCCGGACGAGAAAGTAGACCCTTTTTGGACAATATATCTGCCTAAACATTCTACGATCTGTAGATATGTCTAATAGAGTAGCCCTCCATGCCCTTCCACAAAGTCATGATTCTATACATCCAACTGTCTAGATACTGATTTTTAATGTGGTGCTTTTCAGTGACATGCTCAATAATGACTTTGGAGTCGCCATATATATGTAGAGATTGTATATTTAGAAAATGACACAAGGAAAGTAAACCAACAAGTGCCATAGCTTCTACTTTTATATTAGAGCCTGATCCATCATTCCAATATATTTGATATTGCAGGTTGTTGTCCATGCAGATCTGAACACTGCATCCACAAATATCATTCTGAGAAGCCCCATCAAAAAATGCTCTTGGGAATAGCATTTGATCCAATGGAGAATCTGCTTGTTTTAACTTAAGACCCAGAGAAGTTTTTATCGAGATAGAGTAGATGGATGAAACAATCTTGTCAAAGACAACAATGAAGGGGACCCTTCTTTCCTGGAAAATAATATGATTCCTCCACTTCCATATATGCCAAAGGACAAAAATAATAATAGGTCTCCAAGACGCTTTTTGACAGCTCCACCAAAGAAAAACATCTGAAATAGAGTCATGTGAAAAATAGGGAAAACCATAATGAGGAGCCAAGTCTCGCCAGATTTGTTGAGATAAAGAACATTGAAAAAACAAGTGGAAATTGTTTTCCTCAGCTGATTTACAAGCATAACATAATCTAGGGCCATGCCAACTTCGATTCTGTAAGTTATTCCATGTCAAATTTTTGTTATGGAATACCAACCAAGAGAATAAGATGGTTTTTTGTGCACAAACAAACTTCCAAAAGATAACAGGATAAAATAGCTGAGATTGTTCATGTTATATTATAGTAATGCATATTTATTTATTATTTCTTAGTAATTTAAATATGTGATATAATTGTAAAACATAAGGTTATTAAGTTTTTATTAATATAAAGATTTAAATCTATTTTTTTTAAATAATGCTAATTAAAA
>APFE030620947.1:0-11756 GCA_000404065.3 Pinus taeda | reverse complement strand
TCTACCAACCAAGATTCTCCGCTCCAATGCGTTGGAAGCACACGCCTTACATGGAACACCACCTGCCTCGAGAGCTTGCTCTATTCCAGGTCAACTCCTCTTCACCGTGTTGGGACCAGGACACGTCCATGAAGAATCTGGAGCGCACCGCCTGTCTAACCGAGCTCATCCACGGATCCCATCGTGATATTACCGGGGCTCACCACCTTCATTCGGCATTCCGAGGATTCATCGATTTGGCTAACTTCGGGGCATGGCTCCGATACCACTTGTAAGAACTCTGGACACCACATATCTCCACAATGGTATGATATTGTCCACTTTGGGCCTAAGCCCTCATGGATTTGCTTTTGGACTTACCCCAAAAGGCCTCATACCAATGGAGATATTTGTCCATCCTTATATACCCATGATCCTCCCCACTTCAAGTCAATGTGGGACTTTGGTCGTATACCCAACATATACTACCAGTAGTTCATTGCATGTTCAAGATATAAATGTTAGATCGTATAAGCATATAGGTATAAATCATGAAATCATACATAATTAGATCATAACATGAGTTAAAAAATATATATCATAACATCAGGAAAAGGACAAAGCTCCTTTATTGATGATAACAAAAAATGTGGAAGAATACAACCTGATTTGACCAGAACTCCATGTGAAAACTTTCTCTGGATCTGTCCATCCCAAGCCTCAACCATACTCTTTCAAATGCATATACATAGATGCCATATAAAGGAGATGGACATGTCTATGAGGAAAGAAGGGTTTCCTATAGCTGGGAGTGCAGGAGGCATAGGGATAAATCAGATTTGATGAGGGACCAATTGGATATAATATCAATATGCTATCTTTCTCCTCCCTTTAGGCCTTCCATTGAGGTGTATTTATATCACCCCAAAATAGTTCTTTGAGCTGGGATACAGTTAGGCCACAGGCTCCTATAGGTAGGCTTCTGGTGTAACCTGTAAACCTCGTCAATAAAATAGGGATTTTATATATTTTTTTTAATATTTTAAATTATAACCGCAAGTTGGGTATAGCTGGACCCACCTACGTACATTCTTTTTGAAGGTCAGAGTCACGTATGGAATTTTAAATAACGTTTTTTGATAAATGGAGCAAGTTTGAAGGGAGAGGGTTGCCTAAGGCCATGACTCATAGCATCAGGTATGCAAGGGTGATAAATGATGCTAGAACACTTCCTATCGACGTCACTCATTATCCAGGAAGTCAACTTAGGAAGAACCCTTCAGTACCTTGGTGATTGCATACATCAATGGAAAGTTTCCTCGCTCTCAATGACAGGTTTACATCATTGACATTCGATCGACAAATTATGTGTGGTGTTTGACTTCAAATCATTCATTTACACCACATAGATTGTATTACGGTACCTCAGATCCATTAACATTATCGATAGTTTCTATCATGTCTATTAATAACGTACACCATTAGCTAGTAGTCAGATAGTGTCTACCATGTTCGACTCCATCTCATTGATTCACATGGTTAGACTCATACATTGAATGATCATGTGAATGTGATAGAAGACCTTTGATCTGGTTCCATCCATTGAGGTTGCAATTTCAATATTAATACAAGATCATAAAGTATGATGGATATGATCATAAAGAAGGTCATCCAGTCATCGGTCCACCTTTGGTCATCAATGGACATATATATTTCATCATTATACATGTATTTTTAGCTTACACATTGAGCATGTGTATCCCTCCATGAGCAGAGTCATCATGATGTAAATTTATTGTAACAAATCATGATCTCGGCCATTGTTCTTGATCTCGAAATGTCACAAGGTGAAGCACTTTAGTCATTAGATGTCATTTATGAATTTGTGCTTTAGGGGGGGGATATTTTATAGGCCATTTTGTCACACTGGTCAATAGGCCTATTAACTAGACAAATCAACCTCCTTTTAACCCTTTTCATCACCTTTGCACAAATCCTTCAGCATGAATCTCCCTAATCCCTGAGTTTATGCCTTTAACTGCTTTATTTCAGTGATTTTAAGGCCCATTTCACCCTGTTGTATTACGATACTACATTCACTAGTAAGTCGACCCTCTCCGGACCTGTTCTAATCATCAAAAGGTTTCCCCTTTCGGGGATGCACTGATTCTAGAAATTTAGGAAAAATAAAAGGAATCTCGAAAATTCCTCTTCCATAAGATTCCAGGAGTTGTTATAACCATTTACCTTGAAAGAAAGTCTTGAATCCTAGCCTATCCTACCTTGGAGATTTCACTTGTTATCCTTTGAACTCAGCCTCCCATCAAGAGTGGATCTCAAGCCTAGATTGGTAAATGGATAAGAATTCCTAACCTACCATCCTCTTCTACATATTTACTACCATACAAAATCTAGGGGTTTATATTTGGAGGTAGATTTTACCCACATGTTGTTGTTGTGATAGTCATTATTACAAGCACTAAGGTGACATAGAGATGCACTTTATGACAAGGAAGGACAACTCAAATTTGAGAATATCTTATACAAGATCAACTCCTATATTTGGTTGTGACTCTTTCCATTTCTTTTAATAAAAAGAGTTCATTGTTTTCCTATATGTGATGTTATGATTTCATGTATTTCAATACCATGTTGATCTATTGAATAAAGTGATTTGATGATGCTACATAGATGTCATAGAACTTTTTTTTGTGTTGTATTATTGTGCAGGTTATAATTATAGTGATCGAAGCTAGGATTGTAGCATACAAGATAAGAGAGGGATGATCTATTCTAGGGAGGCTTCATCTATTTTTCCATTAACTTTAAGGAAAACATTAGTTTATTTACTTTTTGTTGTTCTAGACTAGGCCACCCACTCTAGGGAAGATACTTCTCTCCACAGTTGTAGATTTTGTATAAAACCAACTAACCTTAGTTTTTTTCTCAATTAATTTGGGCATATAATATATTACAGACCTTCTAGCACTATGAACTTGGGTAGCTGAGTTTAGGGAGAGATCCCTTTCCAAGTTGAAGGGCCAAGTTTCAACCTCAAAGCAGTTAGAGGTAACCTTATATTTTTCCCCTTATAGCTAGGGTTTCCTCTAACAAATAACATTTTCACACTATTGTCAGGGAACGAAACATACATTATCCCCAAATTATTTTATTGTTTAATTCAGATTTTTGATAGAAAAGAGGGATGTGAATATTAGTTTTGCTGCAATATTTTTCTTTGGAAACTGATGAGCCTCATCATTGGGTAATTATATGGGCCTTAATTCACCTCCAAACCAACTATTCTAACAACTTATTGCATACTTTTGATTATATTTTGTTTATGAGATGAGTTAGAGATTGATATTTTTCTTTTTTGTCTAATGTGCATTTAATGTAAGATTAAAGGATAAAATCAAGGAATTTTCGCAAAGTCCTTGGTCAAAACTTGAATGGAACAAGGGAGAAGAATTATAAGAGGTAAATCCTCCTCATTTACTACCCCCCCATTCAAATATTCCTCCATCAGCTCGGAGTGCAATTCGCCAAATCATGAGGACTAGAAGGTAGCCGAGAAAGTGAAAGTCAAAGCACTAGTTTATCTTGAGCTTGGGACCCGAGCCTCCCTAATTTTAAGGAAGTCGTTGGAGACTTCAGATGTATAAGTAGAGAGGCATATGACCATAGTAGGATTCAGATTTTTTATTGTAAAACTTTGTTCTATTTTCAAGCTGCAAGACTTGTGACAGTTTTTGATGTAATCCATTGTTTTGATAAATAAGAATCAGTTTTGTTTTGAGCAAGCACTGAGTTAACTCATAGGGCTGAAGCTCTTGGGTTAGGGCCCTACCCTAGAATGTAAGGCTCCTCTTTATTTTACATGTATGCTAGCATAGATTCATGGTTTAATCATTCATTTTCATAAATAGTTATATTTCCATTACAACAGTGTAGCGCATAGATTCATGGTTTAATCGTTCATTTTCTTAAGTAGTTACATTTCCATGACAACAGTGTAGTGAAAATTGGTTATGTTTTTGTTTGCTTCCATTTGCGACATCTTTCAGTTAGCAAGCTAGCAAGGAGAAAATGATCACCATAAGGTTGTCATTAGGTGTCTCGGTCTCACCTCCTCCCTCTGCAAGCACGACTTGAGGAAGAAACTCTTCAGCAACACTGAAAACAGAGATTTATAGTTCTTCAATGAGCTTTGGGAGTTTTTCGTCTTGATTCAGTACTTGGTTCATTTTATCGTCATCTTTTTTCCATCACTCTCTTTCTATAATAAGATCTCACTCATATTCTCATTTCCTTCAGCACTTTCTTCATACATAATATAGGCGAAAGGTAATAAATCACGTCTTAATCAGATTATACCGGTAGATTTCCTTACCATCCGATTTATAAAAAAATTGACCAATCAATGTTGACCGCGTGTCACATATTAATTTCAATGTTATACTTTAGGCACTCCAAATATCCACCATCGATATGTTTTTCTTGATCAAATGTCTATCGCATCACCTAACCGCCAACTAGCCTGGTTGATCTCCACTGTTGATCAATCCCGCATGATCCAACAGCTATCACGCAATCTCACAAAAATTCATTCACTACTGATATCCGATCGAGAGCATGCGAGAAAAGTGGTTTTCGTGTGCTACGTGTCACGCACTTAGGCTAATCACGTAAAATTTAGGAATTCCACTTACAACTTTGAGGGTGCACGAGAAACTACTTACCACCTACGAAGACTGCTCCATCATTCTGTATGTTTTCCCCCTTCTACCGACACGTGACATGGTGTGGTCCATCCATCTATTCACTTAATCTCCGTGATAATGTGTTCGCAACTCATATTTTGTTAAACTGGTTCATTGATCGATTAATCCATCTATTCACTTAATCCCCTATGATAAGATCTTCGCCATTCATCTTTCATTAATCCTATTCATTGATCGATCCATCCGTCTATTCACTTAATCCCCTGTGATCAGATCTTCACCATTCATCTCCTGTTAATATTGTTCATTCATCTATTCACGTAATATCCTATGATAAGATCTATGCTACTTATCTCCCATTAATATTGTTCACGACTGATCCAATGGTTCCTGTGCACTGTTGCTTCATTACGTCTTCCTTTCGATGATTTCAATCTTTGATTGCTCTTCTTCTTGGCTCCTTCCTGAAATTTGTTCTATGTATCATTTAAACACTACCACTCCATAGACCTTCTAGACATCCTCAACCATCTTCCATCAGCCTGAAATGTCTACAAGAACACTTAAATTGCATGCTTTATTTTACCAAAAAAACCAAAAAAAAAAAACTGAAAATAGATTTAGTTTTGTTTCCTTGCTTACACATTACTTTGGTTTGATGCTCTTTAATTATGTAACTTAGATATCAGCATTAGGATAATGTTGATTTAGCAATTATGCTTAGCATAACTATTTAAATGGTTAATTAGGATATGGTGTGATTTAGCATTACATGTTGTTTTCTTCATTACTACAGTAGAGTATCTTTCTTAGAATAGATTTACTCTTCTTCCATCAAAGAATAAAGCTTCCTCAGACCCTATAGAAGTCTGGCTTGGAACCCATGGGGTCTCTCACCAGATGAATAGTGACAACAGGTAGGACCTTCACTTCTGCTTGAGCATAGATCATTGTCACCTCCAAGTTTGTATGAACCCCGGGTTGATGAGTAAAGTTGGTAGCCCAGGAGTTGCAGCATCCTTGCTGCAATACTGATGCTCATCACTTCTTGGTGTCATTATTAGGGAGGTGCCTGAGTAGAATGTGATTACTGCTTTCTTTTCTTATATTTCTAGTCTTCAATTTTATTTCATTAGTTTATTTGTGCAAAAGTAATCTTGTAGCTTCCTTTCTTTCAGTTGTCATTATCTACTTTCCTTTCCATTTTTCAAGTAGAATTCAATTCATGAAGTAGTTTTTTGTCAGTAGTTTTCGTTCAATCAACAATTTCGTTTCTGCAAAGTACTTTCCAGCTTAAAAAAATCTTATAAAAGCCAACCCAAAAACATTTCCTTTGATGCCTCGTAGGAATAGGGACAATTTCGGGAAATTCTTTCCAAATACCCCCACTGCATCCAACAACCATCTTTCTCTCTTCTTTGGTGGTTGTGAACTAGAGGAACCTTTAGGTGAGCAACCTGACATATTTGAAGAACCTATAGGGGAAGAAGAAGAAGAAGGAGAACCCATTCCTACTAAACTAATGGATGAAAACCAAAATGAAAGTAGAGAGAATTGACAGTGCCTTCCCAATCAGGGAAACCATCGGGGACACTAAGATGAAGAATATAAGCCCCTCTGCTCTCCCTCATTTCCATGGACTAACCACAGAGGACCCTGACACTTTTATATTTGAGTTTGCGGTTATATTCGAAACCTATGACTATATAGATGATGAGAAAAAGTTAAAATTGTTTCCATCTACCCTCAAGGATGCAACATTATGCTGGTTCATCGGTTTACCTGGGGATAACATCACAACTTGGGCTCAGATGCAACATGATTTTAACAAAAAATATTGGGACTACTATAGGTCAAAGGATACAAAAGAAGAGATTTTCAGGATCACCATGGGCATGGATTGTTACCGGGAATAGTGTCCACTCGGATGCTGCTATTCCCACTAAGACGGGTGGCTATCTTAGAAACAAACAAGTAAAGTCTACTTTCATTTTCTTTTATGGAAATAGACAAGAGGAGAACCAAGAAGACCAACCTTAGTCTTGCGCTTGATTTCCTCTCCTTCTTGATAGAGCTTCGCAGCTTCTTCTTCGTCCCTAGCTTTAAAGAGAACCTGTGGAATCACAACAACATACTACTATCGAGGAAACAAGGATCTATATTCATAAATAACATAGGACGAGATGTGTGTTAACCATATACATGCATATATAAACAAGTACACAAGAATATCGAAGAAAACAAGAATAGCTTTCTTAAGATGAAAAGTAGCAAGAGGATTACAACCATATGTTCTGACCAACATCATCCTCCAGCTAGGAAGCCCTTCTTCACCTCAAGCAAATATTAGATCACCCAACACTATGAATGTACACGAGAAAGCCAACAACACTTCTCTATAAGATACAAAATTCCAGCCTCTAACCTTTGTGATGAGGGATCCATATATAGATGATTACAAAGAGGTGAGTCATCTTCTGGGATCTTGATTAGTGTCCTCTCTCTGATAGTTCCTTCTTCCACTTGGAGAATGATGATCTCTTACTCGTCCTTGGTCGAAAATAGAGAGGCAAGTGTCAGAGGGGAAGCTTCTGGAAGATTCCATGATCTTCCACCTTGCATTTTTTCCCTGCCATTTGTCCATTCTCGACGATCACACCCTACAGAGGGGCAATTCAGTATGCATCACACCTTGTACATTGGGAAGGTGATATGCATTGCACCCTCTGCACTGAGCTTTCAGTATGGTCCAGTTTTGACCATTTATGAGCAGTTTTCAGTGGAGAACTTCTGGGAGATGATGTAATGAGCTGACCTTGTTCCTTTAGGCATTCAAGCAACACTTTTAGGGACTTAGGAGCCCTCAGTTTATGGACATTTATGATTGGGGTTGAAGTGCCAGAAAATGTCTATAACAGTTGCCCCCCTAAAGAATGAGGTCGTTAATCTTTCTGATGTCGGGTGAAATTCTTTACTATGAGTATCTAATGTTTTTCTGAGCTGGGAGGCGACCTGTAATAAGATATAGTGCAATACATTATTTTGACAACATTTTTTTCATGACCTAGCTGAGGCGGGCATTCCCATGCTTAGCATTATAAATTCATTTTCATGTACATACGACAGACAATCGTCTGTGTGACAGACTGATGATATGGACACATCATCCTTTGATTTGGATGATCATCTGTGTGGCAATGATGTACACTTGATGTTTTTATATTCCTAAATATATCGCAGCTCGGATGGATGAAACTAGATTTGGGGTCTTCAAAACTCGTTCAATATT
Organism: Pinus taeda; assembly: GCA_000404065.3. NCBI lineage: Eukaryota > Viridiplantae > Streptophyta > Pinopsida > Pinales > Pinaceae > Pinus > Pinus taeda. The sequence goes on along the minus strand of APFE030620947.1, from coordinate 3,764 downwards.
CACTCAAAGTACAAGTCCATCCATGCGAAAAATGTTCTGGAGTCGAACATGGAAAGACATCACCTGATTACTAGCCAATGATGTAAATTGTTAATGGGCATGAAAAGAATCACCAAAAATGACAATGACCCTCAAGGTACTATAGTACAATTCACGTGGTGTGAAAAAGGACTTGGTGTCGAACACCATGTAAAATCTCTCGGTCGAATGCAATTGATGTAAACTTCTTGCCGAAAGTGAGAAGCTTGCCGTTGAGGCATGCAAGCTTCATAGTATTGAAAGGGTTGTTCCTAAGTCAACTTCTTGGATAATGAGCTGATGTCAACAAGAAGCGACCCATCGCAGGAGGGCCTTAATGGATCCCACATCAATGACATAGAATGAAGCAAATGATTTTGGAGGTGAAAACAATCTGACGATACAGGGTTCAGGGTGGCAGTCATGAAGGAATGGAGCATGAATGTATTGTAGTGAGTGAGACACAGGTGAGTTGTCTGAATGAATTCTCTTGAACATATCGGCGACACTGATGATGGATTGGTAGCGTTAACCCCAAAGATGGATGGTGTGATGGACCAGTGGTGATAACTAGTGAACGGAACAACCCAACCTGGCATGGATGCGGAAGGAAAGTGTCATGTTCAATAGTGACTTGCTACCAATAAAGCTTCTTCAAGTTTTCTTCCCAATTTTCCCCAGTCATTGTTGACCAGTACCTCTTTGTGTTTGTCAAGCTTGACGAGGATAACATATGCTTGTTCTATAATCCACCCTTCGGGCGAACTTATCCCTATATTTTAACGAGCCGAGTGACAGTGAAACTCGTTTTTGTCCATTTGGACGAGTTTGTTGCTATTCAGTTTTAACGAGTTTAACGACAAAGATAACTCGGTCCCTTTCAATTTTAGAGAGTTTGAAAGAAACGCAAAGGAGACTCCAACGATTCTTTTTCGTCATATAATCCCTTAAGTCTGAAAAAGTATAAAATAATACAAAAGGGATGAATTTTTGATAGTTTTAATGAGCCGAACAAGACAAGCACTCGACCTTTTTGTGTAATAATCCCTCAAGTCCAAAAGCATTAAAATCTAGAGGAGGGATAGCACTTCCTATGACTTTAGCGAGTTGGAGAAGCCAATCGCTTGACAATCTTTTCAAATTTTACGAGTCAGGTGAGAAGAGCTTAAAGCATACTCGTTTTCGAGGAACGAGTGATGGTTTCGGGTAGCAGTTGATTCCAGGTAAGATTTGGAATTTTCCAATCACGGCAGTGTTACAAGGATGGCTATTAGAATCACTCTTCGTAGATGTTCCTCGAAGGGGTAAACAATCACATGGGGGTGAATGATCGGCTAAAAATAGCGTGGAGGTGATGGTGAGAACACGAGCAAGGCTCAAAAGCTGGCGATAAGGCATTCACAATGGTTATTTACTGGTTCATTTTTTAATGAGCTTAAATGCTGGGGGAAACATTTGCTCATGACTTATGTTTATTTTTTAACAAGCTTGAACTATGCGCTAAAACTGCTCGTGGAGGGTTTATTTTTTAACGAGCTTGAACCCTATGGTAACATTGCTCTCTAGTGGTATGATAAGGATGTCTCATTCAAGATGCCATTTTTTATGGGGCTTGCACCTTTTGAAGCTTTGCCTCAGATCCTTTCTTTATGCAAGTTAGGAAACGACTAGGCTTACGGGTTTAAAGGGTTAGAGGTCCTACAAATTTTAAAAATAAATAACTGCTCTTCACTTGCATGTGGAAAGGTTTGCATGCCCCCAGGTATAGTGAAAAATTTCCAGGTTATCAAGAGAGTTCCATTCACGTAGGAGATAAAATGATTCCTTGGCAATGTTTAGCGAAACAGACAAAGGTGAGTGGCGTAGACGCATTCGACTCACATAACTATAACGAAGGTATATTTTTCTAGCTTGATCCCATTTTCCTGTAAGGACGGGTTCGTTAGACTAGTCATATATCCTCCACGGAAACCTACTCTATACCCAAGGTTTTCCTACCGAAATAGACTAGGGTGCATGCCCCCTGGGTTTCAGTCACATCCTCCTGAATCACTGGCGCTCATCAGGTCGATGGACTGGAGATCGATGAGAATGTTCTTACGTGAAGAGACCATTTAGGGATGGAATTTGACTATTTGTGATGCATGAACCGGGGAATGACATTTGGTCCATGAGTTTGACCATTCTTCCTTCGTGCAGAAAACACATTACTCTAAAGGGTGAGGAGACGATGGCTCCCATGCAATAAATACAGTCATGTCCAAGGAGTAGATTATAATCTAATGGTCCTTGAACTACCATTATGTTCATGTGAACAGTTTTCCTTCTCAAAGTAATGGCCACATTTGGAAGGATCCCTAAAGGTCGATCGGTTCCTTTGTCGAAGCCTGTCAGATTTCTCATTTCAGGAAAAAGCGATGGCGAACAAAGCGCTTTCCAAGCAGTTGAGGAAATGATACTCACAGAAGCCCCTTCATCGATGAGGGTACCAGCCATGACCATTCAGTAATCTTGTACAATGATTTTGAATGGTACACTAGCTGGTAAACGGGATCTACCTAGTAGATTCCAGTCGAAGGAAACGACTAGGTTGCTTGGTGGTGGGAGCAAATAGACGGCCAGATATGACTCTGATGAACTTCCTTCCTGTGATAAAGAAATGGGAGGATTGCCCCCAAGTTCATGGGAGTCTGTGTTAATGAAAAGAATTTGAACGATTTTGTTCTCTTTCTCTTCAGTGACAGTATCACTCGAACATGAGCACTCTGAAGGCAAGACCGGGTCAATTGCCGTCTCAACCTTTTAACTTTCGTTTGGTATGGATTCAGAGGGTTCATTTTCAATGATAGATGCTTCGGCTAACCACAACGATGGGCTAGCTAGATTTTCAACTGGTGGAGGACTTGGAAAGAGTTTTTTATATCTAGGAGGAAGTCGTAGCGGTGAAACCAGACGATCATCCAAAACTCTTTTAGCCTCATCAAGGAAGGGACAACGGTGGACGGCGTGATTTCCTTCACACAACTTAAAAGGAAATTTTGGATTCCTTTTCTGTCCATGTGCTTCACTTTCACTAGTTGATGGTGAGCATTCAACATGATCATCAGAGGTTGACGCCACCAGATTGTGCAAACGAGGAGACTAGTCCCTTAAGATCCGAGGGATGTAGGGACAATCTCAGTGATAGTGGTCTCCATTGCAAGTGACACAAGGAGATTTATGTTTAGATGGTGTGGTGTGAGGATTTTCACTAGATGACGCTTGGTTTCCCCCATTCGATTTTGGTTCCTTTTTTTTCTTTTCCTTTTTCTCTTTCTGCTTCTTCTTCTTCTCTGTTACTTGATTTTTAGCTTCATCGGATTTATCAAGCGAAGAGTAAGGAGGAGAGGGAGAATCAGACAAAGTAGAAGGTTGGGAGGCAACTCTAGTGTTGTCTAGTTTCTTATTTGACTGTTTAGGAATTACGTGATTCTGAATGACAGAGGTAGAGAAGAGCCAGATAGGAAAACCAATTGTCAACCCTCGAAGTGACAAAGTGGCCATATGGGGTGCACCAACATCTCCCCAAGAGGAGAAAGGACTAGGATCTCCTCCAAGGGGAAATCCTTGGTTGGTAGACTCCATTTTTCTCAACCTAAAAACCAACAAGGGAACTTGTGATGTTATTCCAATTAAAATAAATTTTAGACACTTTTACACAACTTGTTTTTTGAATTTTAAAGAGTCGAGAAAAAACAAAAGATGAC
>APFE030620943.1:0-10139 GCA_000404065.3 Pinus taeda | reverse complement strand
GGCAAATCATGGAGCAACAAGCCCTCCTCTTCAGCAGTTAGCCATGAGGCTCCTCTCTCAGGTGACTTCATCCTCTTGTTGCGAGAGGAATTGGAGCACATATGGGAATTTGTATAATGTGAAGAAGAGCAGGCTTGAGCAGTCTAGGGCAGAGACAATGGTGTATGTGCACACCAACCTTCGTCTTATTTACATCCAAAGGGAAGAGTGGTTGAGGGGAAAGACAAAGATGTGGGATGTCTTTCCTGATGATATGGGTCTGGACACCACTGTTGAGTTGGCATTGGCCAACATGGATCTCAATGATCCAGTGCTAGAGCCTGTTAAATTTGATGACTTAGAGGGGTTAACCTCCACATCAGCAGATGCAGAGGCGACTAGGATACAGGGGAGGAGGAGGATGCAAAGGAGAGCAGTGGGGACCATGATGATGAGGACAGTGACGCTGATTTTGATGCTGATTGATGCCTTGAGGCTTGTATACCTGTAGTTGTTTTATATTTTCTATTTCTATTTGCCATTGGCATTGCACTAGCACTACCTATGTAACACATTTTGATTTGATGACTTAATGAGAAAACTATAGTTGTCAGTGTGTTTATCTTACTATCTTGTAGTTGTAAGTTGTCTTTCAGTTATGAATTATGAATCATGATTTAATAGATTTATCATTTATGTGACTAGTACCACTGACATTTATTTGAATTTTGTATGTACTATGCATGCTAATAGCTATAGATGAAGATCTATGTTTGAAATCAATAAATTTGTATCATTAATTAAAATTTGTGTAATAAATATCTAATTTTTGTTATATATATATATATATTTAATAAAATAATATATAACGAATCCTATGTGTCCTGTTCCGGGGGGTCAACGTGTCCGAATCCGACACCACGAATCCCGAATCCTACGAATCCCAAATCCCCATGTCAGGTGACTTAGCTTCCATTGTATATTCCACCACTAGTCAGTTACTGGTGGCATGTGTGCAGAGAACGTAACAGGATATCCATCCTTGGGAGTGTATATCCCATGCTTCGCCTGTGCCCATATCAATTCATCATCCCCATCAATAATCCTAACATGAGATTCTGTAAGAACATTTGTATATTTGAGCCAGTCTTGTTGCCATATGTCAGGGATGCCAAGTTGATTAGCTGTTTTCCAAGCTTGAGAAAATAAATTTGTATTCCCAGGGTCTGCAATGTGATCAAGATGTGTGATGCCAACATTTGATAAAAAGATGATCAAATCAGGTGGAAGTCTATAGGCATTACCACTACTGGTCCAAGGGTCCAAACCCACACGCACTGAAAACCTTGAACTTTTATATTGGGACTCACGACAAATCCTTTGCCCAGTGACCTTTGGGTACCACTGCATCTTGCAGATACTCAATCATGCCTAGTATAGGACTTTGCCCGTGACACAGTCCTTCACACTACTCTATGGCACTAGGCATGTTGATTTTGGCTTTTACGACCTGTACAAGCAGTCTGCCATACTTAGCCAACTCTCTTAGCATGGGTCTTCAAAACACGGTTGCTACTTGCAATAGTTCCCACAACTTCCTCTTAGAGCTATCACATGTGCAAATCTCAGATTCAATTGCCTTTCTCAGAGACCATGCTTTGATACCATGTTAGATTTTGTGGGCACTAGACTTAGTGCGTGCACACACACACACACACACACACACTAGATCTAGTATCAATGTCAAATTAAATTTAAACCAACTAATTAATTGAAGCACACTAATGTGTTTAACCCAATGTTGCACGAAGCGGGGATGCGGAAGCGTCATTTTCCAAATATCTAGGAAGCGAAGCGTCTTAGAAGCGTCTACCATATATATATATATATTCTTATTTTTTTGCATTTATATTAAAAAAACATCCAAAATACCAACTTAGTTGTAGAAGACATGAAAACATGCATATTTTTACATAAATCAAGATAGATATGGCATCCATTGTACATCAATGATTAAGTATTCCGGCATCAACCATCTACAGTCTAGATTCCTCTTCTCTTGCCTAGCCTTTGCTTCTACTTCAATTCTATAGGGATTTTAGTCAACATTGCCTAATTTTGATCAAACAGCTTAATCCAAGCCTTATAATATGGTAAAGAAAGCTTAACATGCCTGATCAATGATTTTGACTTGAGTGAAGGGTACATAATTGTTAAGGCCGTGACAAAGGAGTTCAACAATTAATAACACCAACACTGGGGAGGGTACATATAGGGCTTGTTGCTCTTGATTAAATGCCAATCACATGCCCTCATACATGATATAATCCAATGAAACGCCACAATCCCATTGATCCTGAAAACTGTTAAGTCTGCTGAATTTTGAATGGGATATGAAATTCTATTTTCTCCATATGAAGTTCGATGAGGTTGGAATCACTCTCAAACATCTTGAGTCATTTCATGGTAATGTTAAAAGTTTAAGTAAAAGAATGGAAATGAAAGATAAAGGAGAATGTCACTTTTACTTTAAGAATTTAACATTACCATTAAGGAGTGCCTTGGGAGTATTCGGAAAGTGTAGTTTCTCACATAACAGTTCGAAATTTCCAAAAACAAAAAAAAGCCCCGTAGAACCGTCCACCTTCTCTTAGATCTGCTTGCGATCCGCAGTGGATACATGCTCGAACCTCCACAGATCCGCACTCGATCCTTTCTGGATCAGTGGATTGGGAAATAGGAACCGCGGATCGAGCAGTAGGAGCCATGGATTGGGGCCCCACGAATCCATTTTTGCAGGAACCGCTAAAAAAAGGATGATCTACGGGTCCGATTTTTCGATCCGCTATTCCGCCGAAGGATCGGTGGCGGATCTGCCTTTGGATCCGTGGGGGGGGACGGTTCCTGCAACACTGGTTTAACCATAAACAAATTATCACAACGAAACTTATAAAACCAACAATTAGATCATGCACTGTAACATATTACACACAAGTTTTGCCAAATCAATAGTTCTTCATTAATTATTCTCAAAACCTACTTGGGCTCCCTTACTGGGATAATGGTCCTTGAGGAAATTGCATACACAACAATTACCTTGGATCTAATCTAGCGGATCAAGCCCTAGACTTGCCTTCTGTCTAGATGATTTGGATCTCCTTTGTTGCTTCGTGCTCTTTCCTTAGACCTAGCATAAATGAGTATCTCAATCATAACAAATAGAAATATTAGCCATGCAAATCTCTTGCTTACATGAGAGAATCTCTCTCTCAATGTCTTGTGATCCTGCACGTCTGTGCCCTACTCGACCCTCTCAGCTCTCTTGCCGAACACCTTCCATAGGCCCACTCGGCCCTCAAAGGTTTGAGGCAACCTTCTCCTAGTAGAGCTCGAAGGAACATCTCGCTCCTCCTCCAGATCTACAGGCTGTGTCCCTATTGCTAGTCCATACTCATCTGAGGAGCCTCTACTCCTGATCCCCTACCCCTGCTAGCTTGCTCAACTCTCTCGGCTCATCTAGGATTTCACAAGCTCTCTCAACACTTCACAAGCTCTCTCAAATCTCTTGACAAGCCACTAATTTGAGGCCTACTTAGCCCTTCCACAGATCTGAGGCCTACTCATCCCTTTCACAAATCTGAGGCCTACCACAGGCCCTCTCTACCCTCTTGGCCTTCTCCTCCACAGGATGTTCTCTTGTCGTCTACCTTCCATAGGCCTTCTTGACCCTCAAAGGTCTGAGGCCTACTCGACCTTCTCCTCCACAAGGTGCTCTCTTCCTGTCTACCTTCTCCATGCCCTCTCAGCCCTCAAAGGTCTGAGGCCTACCCAACCTTCTCCTCTACAAGATGCTCTCTTGCTGTCTACCTTCCACAGGCCCTCTCGATCCTCAAAAGTTTGAGGCTTAATCGACCTTCTCCTCCACAATATGCTCTCTTGTTGAGCTACAAGACAAGAATGAATCACTCACCCCTGTACTTATACTTCTCCAAAGGGTGTAATACCATAGGTAATACCATTGGCCATCATAATACTTGGTGGAATACCATGGTCTATGGGTGCAATGCCCTATCACTTAGCCCACTTGCCCCACATGTGAAAATACTCCCGACGCTACCCAAAACATCTTGCCATCCCGTTTATAACAATTTTTGAGTCTGCAAACACCTGGAGCTCATTGACTCCTTGATCTGCAACCAATTTGAATAAAAGCTTCAATGCCATTAGCTCAACAAATTTGTGGTTGCCTCTTTTCCCTGCACCGCTACCCCCCACAAGCTACGTTGAATTTAAATAAATGTGACTCATTTAAAAATAGTGAACCACCTGCTTGACTAGTAGTATTATTATCTTGACTATCCCTATCAAAATACCTCCAGGCCCCATTCTTATCAATTTGTGGGTGACACAAAATCCTATGCTTTTGAATTTTTGGAGATATTTTGAATCTTGAAAGTACTAACCTGATTTGGGATGAACATTGATATGATGGCATAAATATATCTTGAAAAATGTATTCATTGCAAGCTAGCCAAATACCCCATGAGACCACTAAAAAAAAAGCATGATAGGGTCTATATATTCGTTTGTAAACAAATTTTGTACACTCTTTACATTGAGGCCTTGCCATCCTCTCCTCAAGCAGTTTGCAAGTCCATTTCTTCTCACGCCTATCTAGTATAAGGACAAATGACTATCAAATTGTGTTTTGTTTCCAATTTCTGTTTGCGGAAGGTGCATCTTTTAGGCCTTTGTCTGCTTCTTCTTTGAGGAACCTCCCAAGTTAAAGTGTTATTTCTCGTCACCAGCCACATATACCTTAGTCATAAGAGGAGTTGACCACTTCCATATTGCCTTCCACCACCATCCTTCGTATTCTTGATATGTCTCCATTAACATGGCCCATAGCCTTGTATCCCAATGCAGGGATGTATTCATCCTGCAAAGGATTTTTGGACCAAACCAGTTCATCCTATTAAGCACTAATACAAATATGGCTCTTTTTGGGTTGGTTGGAGTCCACATAAATTTTCCACTATGCATTCTCCTCCTCTAAAAGCACTATCCTCTCCCCAACAATCCATTCTTGTTTCCCTAGTGATGAATTCACTACATCCACAACCTGATCAAGATGAAAAATACCTTGACTCTGCAACTTAGACATCAGCCCCTGAGATAATTTGTAGACTTCTTCATAACACACTCAAGGCTTTGTTTCAATCCTACTTCCCCCCCATTGCCAACTTTCCAAACAATCCATTTCCCCACTAAGGGAAAGACAAAACAAGAACCTTGCAGAGGGCCGATACATTATGAATGTTTTTTCTCTCCATCCTTATCCACTCATGAATTGTTAGGGGTTCAATATTTTATGAAGAATGACCTGCCTCCACAGTCCCTATTTGAGATTATCTTCCATAATCTTTTAGCAACCAAACCCTGACCCAAATAGTGAATATTTTCAAGTCCCCAATGACCTACTTCCTTATGTTTAGCCAATGACTATCACTTTACCAAAGGAATACCATCTCTTTCTCTATTCCCTACCCACCTAAATGTACTTTTTTCTCGTATCACTTCCAACATCCTTTTGGAATGAAAGTCATGTAGTACCAATACACCGGTATTGCCTTCAGCACTGAACTAATGTCAATCTACTTCCTAGCGAAAACCATCTATTGCGCCATATCTTGGTTCTCTTTTGAATCTTTTTTATCATCCATTTTCAATATGTCATCCTATAGTCATTAGGTTTTAGAAAGAGACCCAAATATTTAAACCCTCCTTGTAGAATTTCCTTGAAATTTTGCTACTGCTCGAATGAACAAATTTGAAACTAATTTGTAACCCAAGACACATAATTGCTCTACTTATTTGTAGCGGAATAGGAACAAAAAACACAGTGACACAATAGCAAAAACATAATATTTTTCCAAGGAACTCAAATGGGAAAACACTCTACTTGTTTGAAAATTTTATTGATAGAAATTTGAGCAATAGATCTCTTAGAATACCACTGTTTCAATCATAAAACAATCTTGTTCTCCATGCTTGTCCTAAGCTTGAAATGCCTTATAAGAACCCTAATCCTGCTTCCCAATTTCCTTGCGCACTTCTGAAGCCCCTATTTTCTAGTGCATTTGCCCTAAATCCTCGCACATAGGGAGCTCCCATTATTTAGGAATTAATTCCTAAATCGTAGCACACATCCCAAGTTAAAAATCTGTTAAATTGGCAACTAGGGCCAAACTCCATGTGGGTCAGCTTATTTATGGCAGCTGATATTTTTATTGGATCCTCTCGTCGAGAGGTGTAGATTGATCCACAAGATCATTCGATTCCGATAAGTATTTATGGAGATATGATTAATTTTTGATATGGAATTATTTCCAAGCCGACCAACAACTTGAGTAGGCTCAGAAGCCCAATAGTCGTGTCTATTCATCATCTACGTTTTAGTATAAATATATAGGACTTGAAATCATTTGTAACACACATCCTCTTCATGTGTTCTCCTCCTCTCCACGTCTTTGGGTTTTTGGTGAAGGAGAGAGACACTAAGAGTACGCTGGGCTAAGTAGATGATGCCCTAGCCACGGTAGCTAATGCCTAGCCACAGTAAGCCACAGAGTTATGAGGAGACCTATACGTAGAAAAGAGGAGACTTATGTGGAGCATGAATAAGCCCCTATACGCTGTCTCAAGAGGCTCAATCCGCAGATGAAAGGAGGGCTAATATAGGCCCTAAATGAAGGCCTGAATCCGCTGTCTATTGACCCTATGCACAGCTCCTTATCCACAGTCATAATCTGCCTTATCCGCAGTCAAAGATGGAGGTTCAAGCCACAGAAAATGGAGGTCTTAAGAAGCTGTCCAACTGTGCCTTAAACCACAGTCCAAACAAGGAGTTTAAGCTGCAGTTCAGGTGTGCCCTAATCCGCTGTCAAAGTAGGGCTAGTGCTGCCCTAGTCACAGTCCTAAAGGAGGTCATAATCAGTAGCAAATGAATGAGGAAAGCCGTAGTTAAAGGAGATCTTATCACTGTATGAAAGGACCCTTAGACGAAGCAGGAAAGTGAATCTAAAACGCAGCAAGGGTAACTATATTACAGCAAGGTTAAGGGACTGTTTGAGCATCCTCGTTACAACTATGTGAGCGTGATTTCTTCTTGTTAGAAGGCTGAGTTAAAATGAGCAGTGGAACAAACCTGTTGGGGTATCATTGGAAGAATAAGTATATTGTTTATGCTGCTACAGGAAGACTGTGTTAGGCTGCAGGCCATAACACCACAGTCAGCATTTCGTATGAGTATTTGAGGGCTCAGACTATTACCATAATATATGAAGTTGTCATGCATTATACTATTGAGATCTAAAGCTATTAGATGGTTTTATGATGTTGCTGTAACATGACATGGACATAAAGGGCAACATGATGAAGAACAAAATGATGGGAATATTAGTAATGGGCAGCATGATGTTGTATGAGATCATGGACAACATGATGTATTGGCAGCACAGTGATCATGAGCAGCATGACTATGATGATACAAGCAAGATGGTGCTACACAGTAAGGTGCAGCAAATGGATGAGATGCAGCACAGTGATAGGTGAAGGAGTCACCTTGAGAATCAGTTGAAGCAGAATGTCTTCAACTGATCTCATCATGATACGAAATGATCTATGCTAGATCTAGATAAGTCAAAGTATTGACTTCTGTTGTAAATGTACTCTCTCTCTCTTTCTCTGCTGAACTTTGAAGATAAAAGAAGATTTGATCAAAGGGTTTCCCCACACATTGTGGGGTTTGTCCCTGGCTCGCGCCATATCTTGTGTCCTCTTGTCTTGGCTTGTCTTCTGTGTTTTGTATTTATGTTCTATCTGCAGTTTATCGTAATGCTGATGTGATTGCTAACTGTGAAAATTTAAATAAATTGCTCTAGCATAGAACATACCTAAAATTAACATCATGTCATAGCTTGATGAATGACATTGACTGTGGGTTTCCATGCACATGCGTGTATTTTAATTTTTAATTATTATTAGTGTATGGTCCATTAGGACCTTACAGATACATAGTAATTCGGTCAAAAACATGTTGGGTTAAGGATCAAGCATATGATGGTTTGTTGAAAATGTAGCAAGCAAGGCCTTCTAGCTTGTGACTTAGCCAGTGAAGATCTCGAATTGTCCTCATGAGTTTGACTTCAGTTAGGATGAGTTATTTCCAGTCTACCAGAATAATCATTAAGTTAGCATATGTAGAGGTGGAGCTTCAGTTAAGTGGAGTCTTCATCAGTTTGACTACATAAGTACAGACTGAGGTGGCAGTTAGCAGTTCAGTTAGAGCGAGTTAGTCTCCTGTGTTGATTGGAGAGATAACAAGTTAATACTTCAAGTGTTAATTGGAGTAAGGACGAGAAGAACTCAGTGAACTCAAAGCGTTGTTTGGAGCAGGGACGAGAAGAACTCAGTGAACTCAAAGCGTTGTTTGGAGCAAGGATGAGAAGAACTCTCAGTTAGTTCTCAATCAGAAATTGAGTTCTAAATTTGGACTGGGTTTCCTTGCATGTTCGAATTGGGCCTATAAAGAGGGGGACGCAGGCACAAGGAAATCAATTGTTTTATGCACAAAGGTTTGTGACAAGACAAAGCTCACGAGTTTGTGAGAGTGTCTTGATTGTGGAGAGTGCAGGAATTGTGTCCTAAGAAATAGGAGACACAAGTGCGTTGGGATTTAGGAGTTGGTTGTGCGCAGAGAAGAGGAGTTGGATCCTAAGAAATAGGAGGCAGGAAGTGTGCAAGGATATAGAGATTTTCCCTATAAAATAAGAGGCACAAGTGCATTGGGATTTAGGAGCTGGTTGTGCACAGAGAAGAGGAGTTGGATCCTAGGAAATAGGAGGCAGTTCGTGTGCAAGGATATAGGGATTTTCCCTATTAAATAGGAGGAATTGCGCTAGGATTTAGGGGCCTGCTGTGCGCTAGGAAATAGGGACTTAGTGTGCAACGATTTAGGAGGCTTCTAGTGCGTAGGAGAGAGTAGGTTTTGCAGAGCAAGTCAATGAGGCAGCAGAAGAAGAATTGTGTGCTAGAGGGCCGAGATCAATCAGGATCTAGGCCAACCAAGATCAATTGTATTAGCTGAGATTTGTGAGAAGTAGAATGCTTTTTCAAGAGTGACTGATTGCTTTGTAATAGATCCAAGTGCTCAAGAACAATCAATAAAATATCCACATCAAGCAAGCAGGTTTTCCATGCTGGGTTTCCTGAGAAAATTAAGTGTGTCAATTGCGTGATGTGTTTTTATCTCTGTGTTTTTATTTCTCTGCTTATGGATTGTTAAGTCTTTGTATCTTGGTGAAAGTAAACTAGATTTTAGTTTTCAGATATTCATCTAAGTAGTTGCAGAGTTCCATGGAAATTTAACATGGTTATCATTAGTTGATGATAGGGATCTTGTGAATATTTGTTTTAGGTTTGGCTTCTACAACTAGTATATTTATAACTTTACCTATAGGAAATAATAAGGTGGAGTGCTAAGTGCTTGCTATGATATTGTTGCTTCAGATAGTGCCATGGAATGGTCAAATTCTGGTGATCATGGAATATATTAATTGGATTTGCTGATTAATCTCTTGTTCCATGATTCATAACAGAAGTGAATAAAGCTGATGGATTGGTTGCTGAAATGTTCTAAGGGATATGTATGATGCTAAATTGCAAGCCATCTTGAAAATTAAGTAATGGCAGTATTGGGACTTTAACAATTGAGACATTTTTGTGGGCAACCATAGATAAAGCATAATAGAAATCCACATGAAGATTCATATGATGGAATAGGCTAATTCATTTGTTGGAGGTTTGCACCCCTCCATAAGTGTGTTTGTCTCCATAGCAATGCATAATCGTGTTTGTCTCCATAGCAATGCATAATCTTGTTTTGACTTGATTCCCTTTATTTCGTTAGGAAGACAATTTAGTTGTGATAAGTGGAATATTGGAGCAATACACAAGTTTGAATGCAAGCCAGATAGTTTCTTCTTAGAAAATACAAGAAGCTTTCCTAGGACTAGAGGTTTTTCTAGAAGTAACGGGTATTTATATGAATACAAAATTTTCTTCCTTTTTATTCGCACGGTCTCAGTGTATTCAGAAAC